>APFE031284186.1:234993-300356 GCA_000404065.3 Pinus taeda
AATTTAATTAATTAATAAATAATATATTTATTTATAAATTTCCTTTATTTATTTAAATTTTATCCCTAACATTTTACCAGTACCCCGATCCATTAGGAACTACCCAAAACATACCCGTAGCCGTTAGTAACTACAATATCTTAAGCAAATTGCCTTTAAAGGAAGAGAGGAGGAAGACTGTAATGGGGAGACTGTTATGCCCCGTTGGAATTTCCAATCCAAAGTCACTCCATGTAAGTTAAATCTCTATACTTGATCTCGTTCAGTCACTTGTCGTTCCTTTTTCTTAGCACAGGTTGGCTCCATGCTATGTACAAAGCTGCTCTTGAATTTATATTATAGATTCCTGGGTGTCTCTGTGCAAAAATTGCCATTGCCGAAATGTATAGAATTTGGAGTTTGGGGCTCGAATGGATATGATGTTAGGAAATAATCAAATGATCGGCCTGCCTGCTAAGCTGCTAAACATCTAGGCTGGCCTGCCTAGTACATTTGATGTGTAACTACTTTGAAACTGAGATCATTCAACAACCATCTGATTTTCGTTTTGGAACGTAGGGTGTACTCAGTCTGATACTAGGGGAGCCAAGTCTGTCTTGGGAATAACTCGGGGATCAGTAAGCCAAGAAGCATAAGCCTGTTCTTGTTGTATTCAATATCTGCCAAAACAGTCGGCATTAGCAAATTCCAGCTCTCCTAAATTAAAATTTTGCAAGGGTAACCCATAATTCGATCTGCTAGATGCCCTTTGGAATACGAAATATAGATTGTTATTTTTGTGATTTTGTTTTTGGTACTTCTTGGTGGAGGAACGGGACCGCTGCGAGATGGAGAACAGGTGCATTGTTCCCAAGCCAGAAGTGGCAGCAAAAGGTAAGTGGGTTTCTTGAAAACTTGCATTGTTTACAAGTGCTCAGACTAAATAAGATTTCTTCAGCTTCTTTTTTTCTAAAATGTGTGCGTGGAAAATGACAGGCCCTGCAATGACGGCACCCAATCAGAAAGCGCTGCAAGTCAACAACAAAAATAGGAAGGCCTTAGGGGACATTGGCAATCTGGTGGGAGCTCGAAACGCCAAATGCAATATCAACAAAGATGCCGTGATGGAGTATGTTGTAAGATGTTATTTATTATCCTTTAGATGTATAAATTGAATCATTCTGCTGCTGTGTTTCTGTTTCTTTCCATCTTGTTGCTCTATTTGGTAGCTTCTGCGTCTCATGTCATGTACTCCACTATTGGATTAACTGCTGTTTCGGGAGGTCGAGAGTAAACTTGGTTGTCAATGCCAAAAAGGGAGCCAATCCCAGCAATCAGGTAAGTTTAATCAGAGTCAATTAAGCAAGCTGAAAGATTGATTTCTTGTAGAACTCTTAAACGGGGTCTACGGTTTTCAAAGGACATTCTCCGAGGGAATTGAACTACCAACCGGGCAAAACCTCTGTATTCAGCCACCTGCTTTATCGATCTTCCTGTCTAGTATTCTGCTTTTCTGGGCATGTTTAATGTGTTGCTCTTTGTTTTCATTCCACAGCCCTCATTCTGTTCTCTATTTTCTGTGAGCCCAAGTATGGAATCTCACTCTGTAGTTTTACGATTTTGACTCCAGCAATTCCAGCCACATCATATTGTCGCTAAGGCAGGAGCGAAAGCAGAGGCAAAGGTAATCCGGGGAAACAAACAGAGGCGTATTATCAGAAGGAAGGCTCAGAATGACACTGCTACGCAAAAGGACACTGTCGATTCTGTCGGTCATAGCATAGCCTCAAGTGCACAAGGCGGGGGGTTACAAGCACCTAGCCAACTCAAAGCAACAAAACCTATAGCACAGTCACAGACTACAGTGCTAACAGCTCGAAGTGAGGTCTGCCTCATTGATTAAGTTTATTAGTTCTCTGATTCTTTTCTTGTTTTGAATTAACTACTAGCCCAAATCCAAATATGCACAAGCCAAAGGTACCCACATCCACACACAATTACTAAGGGGATTTATAGCTGTAAGATAGCTTTGTGTTTATTTATGATGTAAGTTGGATAATAATGAATAATAATCTTGATGGGGGTATTTCAGAATGTGCAAGATGTTCTCCCTAGCATTGATGATGAAGACCTTGAAAACCAATTGGAAGTTGTGGAATATGTTGAAGACATATACAAGTTCTATCGGAAGATTGAGGTATGTTTTGAAGATTTGTGTGAATGTGAAGGTAAATTTTTTATTTTCATTTAGTAATCATTGGCAGCCCCGTATGTCCAGAACACGAGTTGTGTGCCTCCAGATTATATGAAAAGGCAAGGCTGAAATCAACGAGACAATGAGGGCAATCCTGATTAGTTGGTTGATAGAGGTACAGATTAGTTCCATTCTAATTTTGTTTGCTGCCAATCTTAGATCTAAAAGAGCTTTATGTGGGCAATTTCTTAGGCTTTACTCTGAAATATTAAATTTTGCAGGTGCATCTGAAATGTGAACTAATGCCAGAAACGTTGTATCTCACCGTATACATTATGGATAGATACCTTTCTATTCAGATTGTTAGAAAGTGGGAATTACAATTAGTGGGTATCACTGCGATTCTTATGGCTTGCAAATATCAAGATACCCGTGCTCCTCAGGTAGGATGACTTACTAACATCGATAAGCATTAGTATAAGGAAACCTTTTGTATATATCTAATTGATAGAATACCTGGTTGGCTCTTGAATATCGACATAATAAGAATCAATTCATATTTGGCTACAGGTCAATGAATTGATCCGCATCTCAGGATACCAATACACATCCGAAATGATAGTGGCCATGGTAATTATCTTTAACTGATGTCTCTCTGTTTTATTAAATTCCAATAGATTTCAAAGATTCAGTGTAAGTGATACTTTGATAATAATACTTGGCAGGAGCATACAATATTAAATCGACTGAATTTCAATCTTTCCGTTCCCACTCCATATGTATTCCTTGTCAGGTTTCTGAAGGCAGCTGGTCCTGACAAAGTGGTAAAGTGATGAACTCCAATGTTTCTTTTGTATTGTCAGAATAACCTTCTGATGTATTGATCAAATTGACTTTCAAAATGCCCCTGGAGAATTGAGATTGTGGTTTAAATATCTTTTCTTCATTGTATTTCCTAATAATCCTCTCCTGTACTGCTAAGAAATAAAATTTATTATAACAATGGTTCAGATGGAAAATCTAGCATTCTACTTGGTTGAGCTGTGTTTGCTTCATTACAAAATGATGAAATACAGTCCATCAATGCTTGCTGCTGCTGCTGTCTACACTGCTCAATGCACTTTGAAGAAGGATCCATGTTGGAGTAAAACACTTGTTCTTTATACAGGCTACTCTAAAGAAGATCTCAAGTAAGTCTTCTAGTTCTCAAGGCACCATGCTTCTAATGCGTTTATCCTTCTAAAGGATGCTATTTCCTAAATAACATAGGCACTTTCATGAATTACGCAATCTGTAGATTATATAGCCAAAACATAGTGGACCACCTACAACATTCATTTAGTCACAACCTGTCTGAAATTGTATCTGATTCTAGATATGGGAAAGATGAACAAATGTGCACATCAAAATGTCTGTGGTGTGTGCACATTTAGTTAACTCTGTACCTTGTTAAGGAATAACATTTGATTTACTTGTCCCAGGGAATGTGCACACTTCATGGTTGACTTCCACTTAAGTGCAGGAGGAAATGAACTGAGAGTTGTTCATGAGAAGTACTCAGATCAAATTTTTGGCTATGTTGCTTTTTTAAGCCCTTCCAACTTACCTGATGATGACAATTGCACCACCAGCAATTATGCTGCCATTTGTATCAGTGATAACATAGACTCAAGTGCACAAGAAGGGGGAAGGAAACACACTGCACCATCATTGACTGCAATGCTAACAGCTCAAAGTGAGGTCTGTGTCCCTCTCTTATACTTGTTTGGTAATTGGTACTGGTTCAACAAATATACACAAACCAAAGAGTATCCATGTCCACTCCAAATTACTAGCAAGTTTTATAGCCTTAAGATAGCTTTGTGTTTAATCATGTTGTAAGTTGGATGGAAATGATTAGTTATCTTGATAGCCTCAAGTTAGTGTTGTGTTTATTTATGATGTAAGTTGGCTGAAAGTGATTAATAATCTTGATGAGGGTATTTCAGGATGCATTCAGGGATTCGCATCAGGTGCTCCCTAGCATTGATGATGGAAACATTGAAAACCAATTGGCAGTTGCTGAATACGTTGAAGATATATACGAATTCTACAGGACAATTGAGGTATGTTTCTCTGTCAATGATTGCAGTTTCTTGTGAGTGTGAAGGTAGAATTTTATTTTCCTTAACTAAAATTTGGTATTCATGTATGCCCAGGAGATGAGTTGCGTACCTCCAGATTATATGAGAAATCAGGTTAAAATCAACGCAAAGATGAGGGCAATCGCGATTGATTGGTTGATGGAGGTACAACTTTGTTCATATGCTAGTTCCATTTGCTGTCAAATTTAGATGTAAAAGAGGTTTATATGGAGTCTGGACTATCTCTTAGGCCTGACGTCAAAATTTTAAATTTTCAGGTGCATCTGAAATTTGAGCTAATGCCAGAGACGTTGTATCTCACTGTGAACATGATTGATAGATACCTTTCTGTTCAGAGTGTTGCAAGGAGGAATTTGCCATTAGTGGATATCGCTGCATTGTTTATAGCTAGCAAATATGAAGAAGTCTGTCCTCCAGAGGTAGGATGACTTAGTGGCATCTGTAAAGTAAGGATGGGTGTAAGGAAACCTTCAATGTATATATCTACATACACTACTGCAATCTCTACTTGTAGTGAAGATTACCCTTTATTTTGAAATCAGCCCAATAAATATATCATAATGGGTAACAGAATATTGATAAGAGCTGGTTCATACTTGGCTTCAGGTCAATGACTTCATCTGCGTCTTCCCAAAAGAATGCATGCCAGAACAGATAGTGGCCATGGTAATTAGCTCTAACTGATAATTCTTTGTCATTGGATTGCAACATAGTCTACAAAGATTTATTTTGACTGATCAATTGATAATAAATCTTCGCAGGAGTCTGCAATATTAAAACAATTGAAGTTCAAGCTTACAATTCCCACTCCATATGTATTCCTCCTCAGGTTTCTGAAGGCAGCTGGTCCCGACAAAGTGGTAAAGATCTGAATCACACTTCTTTTACATTGTCGAAATAATCCTCTGGCATTGATCAAATCTGCTTTCAAAATTGCCTCAGAAAATCTAGCATTCTTCTTGGTTTAAATTACTTTTCTTCATTGTAGTCCTAATAATACTCTCTGTACTGATAAGTCATAAAATCTATTATCAAAATGCTTCAGATGGAAAATCTGGCATTCTTCTTGGTTGAACTGTGTTTGCTTCAGTACATAATGATTAAGTACAGTCCATCAATGCTTGCTGCTGCTGCTGTCTACACTGCTCGATGCACTTTGAGGAAGGATCCATGTTGGAATAAAACACTCACCCTTCATACAGGCTACTCTGACTCGGACCTCAAGTAAGACTTCTCATTTCTAAGGCATCATGCCTTTAGTGATTTTATCCTTCTAAAGAATTCCTACTCCTGGACATTTTTTATTTCTTCATCAATTACAGGCAGGCATAGTTAATCAGCTATGGCCAGAACATTGTGTCTTGGTCAACTATAAGTTGGAACTCAACTACTGACATCCTGTCTGAATTGTATCTAATACTAACTGTCTGGAGGTGTGTGAACATTTTGTTAACTCTGTACATTGAGGTAATGACATTTATGCTTATTGTTCCAGGGAATGTGCGCATTTCATGGTTGACTTTCACCGAAATGCGGGAGTAAATAAGCTGAGAGCTGTTCATGAGAAGTATTCAGATCCAGTTTTTGGCTATGTTGCTTTTTTAATCCCTGCCAAATTACCTGTTGAAGACAGTTGCAGCCCCAACAACTGATCAACATGCATGCCAAGTTACCCGTTGAAGACAGTTGCAGCCCCAACAACTGATCAACATGCATACCAAGTTACCTGTTGAAGACAGTTGCAGCCCCAACAACTGATCAACATGCATGCCAAGCTACCTGTTGGAGACAGTTGCAGCCCCAATAACTGATCAACATGCATACCATAATTACTTCAGGACCCTAATTAAAGTTTGCGCATTCTTCAAGTTTGGTGGAAACCTGGTATTGATGGTGCTGTTCATGTAAATAGCTCTTGACAAAATATATGTCGACTTCTAGTTGAATTTTTTCATACCTTGAAAAATCTCAGTAATACTGAACAGTTATCCTTCACTCGCAGGATAAATACTAGAACTTTTGAATTGCCCCACTCCTAAGTGACATAAACGGGCAACATCCTTAGATTTAGAGTTAGCATTACGGCTTTCTTTTTTGTTTATCATGTGAATTTGGATTTTCCCAATATAATTCACCATGTGACATTATTTGTTTGTTCATGGGCTTTGACTATGTCTTACTACTCATAGCATCTCTGTATAAAAGTACACAAGCTAATAAACTAGCAAATTTTCCACAGTAAAGTTAAATGGAATTAGGACGCTGCCGCAACTTTTTCTAACCAATGTGAATTTCAAGGACCACGAAACATGAATGAAATTTGGATGCAATTTTCTCTGCAGTTTAACTTGGAACAAGATCCCGGGAAAGGCCCCTACCCTGCTGTAGATTACTCTTCATGATAAGGTTGGCCTCAGGGCATTATGCTATGATAGCCACTGCTAAATTACTTGTGGACCAATGCATTTTGGATAATAATGACGATTTTTTTAAATTAGATATATATATTTTAATTTATATATTTTAATTTTACTGATTTAAAAAATTATAAATATGTAACAATTTTTTTTTGTTTTTAAATTAGGAAGAGAATTTTGTATTAAGAAAAACTCTGTGACTGCATACACAGTTGAAGTACAACAGAATGAATACTATAGGAAAAAATTCTTTAATAATTGTAAAAAACCATCATTTTCCTTAACACAAAAAGAAGAGAGAGATCCAATACTAAACCTCTTGAGGCTTGAGCTTACTGCATCTCGAGAACAGGCATAGATTCTTAGAAATTACTTCAGAACAAGAGTAGATTCTTACAACTTAGAAATTACTTCAGAACAAGAGTAGATTCTTACAAATTAAGTGCACAAGACAATACAAAAACAATATTTTTTAAGATTTAATAGGCACTGACCCCAATAAGATCAGCAGAGGTACCAGATTTTGATCTTTTATGTTTCTTATTAATGGAAGGGAAGATTGTTGTTTGATTTTTAGAACATCTAAATAAGGAGAAGAAGAGGAGGGAATGACCTCCTTCTCTTCCTCCAAAGTGGTGTCTTCTTCCTTCTTATCTTGAGGAGGGATTTTGTCAATATCCTTAGGAGAAGTATCTTCCTTGGCAGGTGCACTGATGTTCTCTAAGGCACTTGATCTGGATCTTGAGTTAAGAATGAAGATTTATAGGACTTAATGGATTTGTGATAATGACATGTTGACATTAGTTTATAAAGCCGTGTTCTATTAAATGGTAGTTAAGAATGAATAAGACTTAAGGGATGTTGAATATTTTTTTTATAAAGATGGTCCCAATGGATTTAGAATAATGATATGATAACATTTGTTTATAAAGTTGTGATGCATTTAATAATAGTTAAGAATAAATGGATGATGATTGACTTGAGGGATTTTGAATAATTTTGTTTTTAAAGATGGTCTCTTAATGCGAGGACACCCAGTGATGTATTGTATTTAGGAGGGATTAAGAATGAATAAACAATGAATGTGTGACAATGTGATTGTTTGAATTATAACATGGTGACCTAATTTATATATGAAATAAAGTATATTATGAGATAATTATGGATTGCCAAAAGTAATTGCAGTTTTAAATTATAATTGATTTTATTGTCACAGATGTAACATTATTTATTTACCTGAGGAATTGTGTGAATATCCAAACATGTAATGGTTCATCCACGCATTTCATAGAGTATATATGAAGTGAAATAATTAATGGATTTTAATTTTTTGAAGACAATGTGTAGGTATGCTAATCAAGCAGAATATGATATTTTGACACCAAGGAAAATTGATTTGACAACTCAATTTGCATGAAACATGATATCATACCCGTTAGTTCGGAGCTTGGATTTAGCCATCTTAGAGCTGCAAATAAATTGGGATTGATGCATGAGTTTACATGTTAGAGACTTTGAGATTTCTCCATATTGCCTTAAAGTTGGCTTTGCATCATGAATCCTTCATTAATTTCTCACATGATGGGATGAACATCAATATAAAACCTTGGTGGGAGTGTGTGAGGAAGGGGTTTCTTTCATTCAAATGAGCTTTTTGCTTCATGATTACTTTATTAATTTCTCACATATATAAAACCTTTCGGGGATGGTGTTAAGGTAGTTTTTTTTGTAGGGGGAAGGGTGTTGGAAATATTTCTTTTGGTTATGGGCGGAGTTAGGTATTGTGTATCAACCTAGGGTCCAACTATGTGGAAATATTTGGAGGGTGTGACTTAATGCTAAATTTGAAACATCTCTTGGATAATTAAATACAAGTTTATGGTCTTTGTACTTAATAAAATTCTTAAATGAGCTATGTAAATCTCTAAACAAGCAATAATGTCATCCACAATTTTCAATAGAAAGGGAACATGCAAAGTGAAATAGTCATTGGACTTGGGCTTTTGAAGGCAACTTTCTCATGTGGAATGTGGAATGTGGTCCTTTGATGTGCCCATCAAAGTTGATGGGGCAAATCAACTATACGCCAAAGGAGACTCTTAGACAATATTCTATCGTCCCCTTAAGATGCTTTATAGCTTGGATTTAACCACCCTTGAGAGAGAGCTAAAATTGGGAGTAATGCATGACCTTAGTTTTTAGAGGATTTTTGAGATCTATCTATATTGGCTTCAAAAGGGCCTTCTAGATCACCTCACAAATTTCTTGCATGGTGAGATAAGCATCAATAGAAAACCTTAGGGGAAAGGTCTGGAGTGAGAATAGGGGAGAGGAAGAAAGTGGTGACTACCCAAGATTTATATATGTAGAAAGATTTGAATGGGATGGTTATTTCAAAATTTAAATCTACTCATGTAAAATTTGGAATGTGGTGCTTTGATTCCCATAAAGTTGATGGGACAAATCTAAATTTGTGCTAAAGGGGACTCTCAGAAAACATGATACCATCCTCTTGAGACTCAAGAGCTTCGATTTAGCCACCCTAGAGACAACTAAAACTTGGAGTAATGCATGAGCTTGATATTTAGAGGATTTCAAGACTTGTCTATATTGGCTTCACATGGACCTTGGACATCACCTCACGAATTCCTTTCTTAATTTTGTGCATGGAGAGTCAGAACATAAATACAAAACCTTTGGGGAAGGTTGTGGAGTGAGAAAGTGGAGTGGGGGAGTTGAGGGATGGGGGGATCAAGGGGTGATTATCATAGATCTATATATGTGGGGATGGATGGGGAAGTGATAACCTTGGATCGAACAACATGGAAATATTTAGAGGAGATGATTTTATGTCAAAATTGAAACATCTCATGAATAATTAAATTTAGAATTCTATGGATAATTAAAAACTCTATGGATAATCAAAATTGAAACATGTCATGGATAATTAAATTTTATGCTCTATAAAATTCTTAAAGGATTGTGTGAATCTCTAAACAAGCAATGATGGAGGGTATACCAAGTGAAATAGTCTCTAGACTTGGGCTTTTGAAGACAACCTACTCATGTGGAATGGAAGAAATAAGTTTGTGTTAAAGGGTGTTTTACAAACATGAGATAATCCTTCTGACATAATCTAGCGCTGAAATTTAACCGCCCTAGAGACAACTAAAATTGGGAGTCATGCAAAAGCTCAATTATTAGAGGCTTTTTGAGATCTATCTATATTGGCTTCAAGTGAGCCTTGCAGATCACCTCATGAATTCCTTTATCAATTTCTTGCATGGTGAGATGAGAATCAATAGAAAACTTTGGGGAAAGGGTGGGGACCAAGGGACATGTGTTTTCTTTGTGAGCACTAAGGACAAGGTTGGAAGTAGGGGTGATTTTAGGGGCGAATGTTCACCCTTTGGCGAAATTAAGGGGTTTTAAATTTTTAGTGGGCGAATATTTTGTATCATAGTACATTTTTACAAATCACCTCAAATAGCCCACCTTATTTTAAGGGAGAGGGTAAAAAAGGTAAATTTAGCCCTTGAAATTAGGAGTTACAACCTTCCATTCGCCCATTTTCAAGAATAGGTTTTATTTAAGTGAATCCTATGTGCCAAAGGCCCAAATACCATATTTATAAAAGAAGAATAGGTTTTATTTAAGTGAATCCTATGTGCCAAAGGCCCAAATATCATATTTATAAAAGAGATATGGTAAATTAATAAAAATATAAATAAATGAGAGGTATGGTAAACAAATAAAACAATTTTTTATTTTTTATTTTTATATTATACCATGCAAAAAAACATTATTAACCCTAATATTAGTATTAATAAAAAATAAAAATGGCACATGGTATTGACCCATGGTATTCACCAAAATGGCACATGGTGACCCATGGTATTCACTTGGAATGTAGTCTATTTAAATGGGGGAATTAAACTAGAATAGATCCATCTTTACTCTGGATCTACTAATCCCAGAGAGGTATCAAATATCGTGATATGCAAACTAGCATAGAGTGAAAAATATTTGATCTGATCAAGATTAAAATGGATGTTTTAATTTAATGTATGTTAAACATTTTAGCTTGGTTAAAATAAAAATAAAATAAAAATCAACTATTAATTTATTAATTTTTATAAATTACTAATAGTAATTTTTAAGCTCCAGGTTTATGATAACCCATGGTATTGACCCATGGTATTCATGTGAGCATAGACTATTTAAAGGGGAAATTCTATCTTAGATCCATCTTAATTCTGGGTCTACCAAGTGCTCAGAGGGATAAATAGATTTCATCCCCCTAAGAGTGGTAGATGTGGAGTTAAGATGGATATAGGTTGGTTTTTATGATAATGAAGATATTAAATAGACTTAGGAAATTATATTGTAAAAACATCTTAAGGTGAATGGTTAAAGCATAGACATTGGACAAGTATATTTGTATACTTCTGTTTTAAACTGAAACAAATCAAGGGCTAAAAGGAATGGATTGATTGCACTAGTCATCCTTCTATAACTTTCCAACATATGCTGGAGTAAACAGATTGTAATTTGGGTAATTTTTCTAATTGCAAACGGGAACATACTTGTGTATTGGCAGGGGGGTTACGAGGTCCCTAGAAGTGGAGTAAACATATTGTAATTTGGGTAATTTTTCTAATTGCAAACAGGAACATACTTGTGTATTGGCAGGGTGGTTATGAGGTTCCTAGAAGTGATGAATTTGAATTTTTCTTGGTTTTATATATAGTATTAGGTTTTTTCTCATGCTTTCTGTGAATGGCACGGGTGAATTTTATCTTACACCCACTAGATTATCGATATGTAATTTCGGTAATTTTGATTTCAAAAGATATTTTAAAGAAATGCAATGATTTCATTTGTGTATTCAATAAACACAAGATTTATAATTGAGTAAAATATTCGCCATGCCTGGTGAGAGATTCGCCAAAAAATTATATATACATATCATATTATTGATAAAATCGCCTTCCATTTTTCCTATATACCATGGAGATTCGCCCATTTATTATACATGTAAATTTAGGGGGGGTTCTTAAAATTTTCCCTGCTTGGAAGCTATGGAAATTTGAATAAGCAATGACAAACTCAAGTAAACAAGTATGAATCTCTCATCTCACTCTTTTTATTAGTGCTTTCATCTATGATTTTATTGCAATAGACGTAGGGAAATCCTTATATTCATGTTTTGGTTTCTTATAGATATGGGTACAAGATCTAGGGAGATTGGTCTTGTCCACAAGAACGATTTAATTTCCAACTATAAAATCCATTATCTAAAGTATTTCAAACACTGATTTCATTTTCTTGATTGTTGCATTGGATCTATGATTTGTCTTGATACTTCAATTTCCATAGGGAAAACGCTTCTATTCTAGACTTGAAAACCTATGTGCAAAGAATACGCATACATATGTTCCAAACAAACCATGAGAACAAATAGTCACATGAAGGAGTATAAAAATGTAAAGTTTGTTAGGCTGAAAAACAAAATTAATTACAAGTGGATATCTATATATATATATATATATATATATATATATATATATATATATATATGGGTATGGAGTTTTTGAGAACATCACCATTAGTTTAAACATGCATAATAGTTTTTGAAATATCAAACTACTATTATTATCTCATTGGCTTTCTCAGGTGCCATAGACAGTCCTTAGTATCTCACCTATTTTACTTTCTACATGGCTCTCCCAAGGACCCACCATGAAATATTCACAGAAACACTTATGTACTCAAATCGCGAACCTTGGGAACTTTCAATAATTTAATCTGCACATAGGGGAATTGTTGGAAACTTTAAACATGGGGTATTAATATTCTACATGCTTATTTTAGACCATGTGGCTTTGCTTCACTATATTCACTCCTTACATTAACAACATCGTAGGTATATTCAATGACTCATGCAATTAACTTATATTCATGAGGTAGGCAAGGTTGCTTAGCATGTAAATTTCCTTTGGCTGATTTTTGAAATGTGAATTTGCTAGATGGTTGTTTTTAATAAAGGTTCGTAACAATCTCACTTAGGTACAACAACAACCAACATATATGTAGAGGTTACCAATGAGTATGTAGAGGGTATTTTTTGTTGCATTCAATGTTGTGGGACCTTTTATTTTTTCATGATAATGTGTGTTCGTAGCTCTTATTACAAAGTTAGATTCATGTTGTTTGCTTCACATCTTTAGAGTAAAAAATGGTGGTACTTTAGTTCTATCTATGGTTATTATTGTTCTATAGTAAATGGAATGAACAAAAGTAATCTATCATTAAAGTTTTATCTTTTCAAATTTTGGAGGTGAAAAAGGCATCAAATTATGAAAAATTGTGAATTTTTTCTCACTCTAAGAGATTTATCCCTCTCGATGCTTGATAGGAAGGTGTTAAAATGTAGCTATATACACATGTAATTGTCTATAGAATTGAGTTTGATAATATACATGGGGTATTAATATTCTACATGCTTATTTTAGACCATGTGGCTTTGCTTCACTATATTCACTCCTTTACATTAACAACATCGTAGGTGTATTTGACTCATGCAATTAACTTATATTCATGAGGTAGGCAAGGTTGCTTGGCATGTAAATTTCCTTTGGCTGGTTTTTGAAATGTGAATTTGATAGATGGTTGTTTCTAATAAAGGTTCGTAACAATCTCACTTAGGTACACCAACAACCAACATATATGTAGAGGTTACCAACGAGTATGTAGAGGGTATTTTCTGTTGCATTCAATGTTGTGGGACCTTTTCTTTTTTCATGATAATGTTTGTTCATAGCTCTTATTACAAAGTTAGATTCATGTTGTTTGCTTCACATCTTTAGAGTAAAAAATGGCGGTACTTTAGTTCTATCTATGGTTATTATTGTTCTATAGTAAATGGAATGAACCAAAGTAATCTATCATTACAATTTTATCTTTTCATATAATGGAGGTGAAAAAAGCATCAAATTATGAAAAACTGTGAATTTTTTTTCACTCTAAGAGATTTATCCCTCTCAATGCATGATAGGCAAGTGTTAAAATGTAGCTATACTCACATGTAATTGTCTATAGAATTGAGTTTGATAATATAACTCATTATATTATTTCTTTCGGTAATACATGTCAACCATATACTTGTGTCTAACAATATATGCTTACTATATTGAAATCTATAGATTTATTATATTCATTTTATTTTCTTTTATTATCTCAAGCTTTTTGGCAATGTGTTTCCTGTAATTAAATTCACAATTTATCCCATGTTGTTAAATATCAATATGTAATGTAATTCACTCCCATCTTTTGCATACAAATATTAATAATTTTCACATACTAATATTGATACTTTCACTAATAATGTTTATTCACTTTAAAGTGTATTATCATTAAAATTAATACACTATAACATTAAAAATCAACCTAGATCCATCTTAACCCTAGATCTATCAAGCACCGAGAGGGATTAAAACTTTTGAGGTGCAAACCTTTCCTCAAGTTTTGTACTTGAGGAAAGGTTTTCACCCCAAGAGATTTGATCCCTCTCAGTGGTTGATATATTCGGGGTTAATATGGATCTAGGTTGGTTCCAGTCATGCGTTGTCACACAAAATTCATTGAGCATCAGTATTATTTTGATCATTTTAAATATGCTAAATATGTATAATATTAATCTTAATTATTCTGATCACTTTAAATATGCCAAAAATGTCTAATATTAATCTAGTCATTTAATTTTAAATTTTCTCAGTTATTTTAGTTTATGAGATGACGGAGACTATTAATAACTTGAACGAAGGAAAAAAAAAATTTGAATGCAAAGTGACAATGTAATAGTGTTGAATGATAGAAAATATAAATAATAAGAATGTTGTCAGTTACAAAAATTCTTCATTATGATCAATCTCAAATTATTTTACTTTATTGTTCTTATTGTCACACATGTTAGTTTTTTCATCTTTTCATTTCAATCATATGAAAAGGGCAGTTGAAATTGTAGACCAATCAAGTCTTTAACTCGAGCTATCCTAGCAAATGTCATACCTTGTCTCTCTTGCTCTACAAAATTAATTGTATCTTTCTCCAAAGTCAATCATTATGACTTACTGAGTGTTAAACCCCAAGTACATTTCAATGGTAGTTGTCTTCTATTACCTCATTTGAATGCAAAATGACTGCGAATTTTGAATGATAGAAAATGGGAATAATAAGAATGTAGTCAATTACCAATAATTTATAGTTTCAAGAAGCAACCATTTCAGGTAAGTGAACATTTTATTTAAGATGGAATTCAGGTATTTTATTTATGGTTGAATTAGTGTAACACATAAATCAAAGTACATTGTCAATAATTTTTGTGTCTTTACACTGAAATCAATGCACACTATTAATCTCATTACTTTGAAATTAATGTACATCATACATCTAGTTACATAAAATAAAAAATAACATCTACATTGAAACCAATGCATCTAGTGCAAATAATCAAATATGATTGCAAATCAACATCTACACTGAAATCAATGCATATAGTGCAAACAATGAAATAGGATTAGAAATCAACATCTACACAAAATCATTGCATCTAGTTCAAACAATCAAATAGGATTATAAATCAACAATTACACTAAAATCAATGTATCCATTGCAATCAACAATGCAAACTTTGAAACTGGAATTGTAAACTCAAAATGGGAACTCTAGCCAAAAAAACATGAAAAACAGTGCTAAAAATGAAAAGTGTGTATACTAGAACGATGTTTTTTTTTTTAGGGTTAATTTTCAACATATTTAAAAAATGGCAGTAAAACTAAATTTTTTTGTGCAAAAAACAGTTGTTTTCGAGGAAAAAAACACACTAATGTTTTTGGTAGAATAACATTTTTCTTTCCCATGTATAATTTCAACATTTTTTAGTAATGACGATAAATAAATATAAAACAATGGATCTGAACCACATTAAATTCCATCAGTTTTCATCCGTGTTGTTAACACATATAATACATGACACTAAAGATCGCTAAAAATTCTAATTGTTTTCAACCACAACATATTATATATATATTATATATATATATATATAATATTATATATATAATATATATATAGTGGAAAATTTTCAACCATAGAATTAAAAAACTTTAAGTTTTCAACACATTTAAGCCATGACATTATGAACAAATTACATGACTAAATTAATCAAAATGTCAATATTGTACATTGAATGAAACATAAGTTATATCTCTAAGTTATTGTTGGACTGTAGATATTGTAAACAATAAAAATCATCACAATTAAAACATATAATCCAACAAACATAAAAATGACTCATAACTTCATTTAACACCATATGGAAATCAAAATTTTTATTTCAAGATACGATGCAAACATTAGTTATATAAACTGTCTTAGACAATGATTCAAAATCACTCATATTTTCTTGCACACCATCAAAATTCACATCTTTAGATGAATGACTGGATGCAGATGAAGATGTTCTATATTCTTCTCTTTCAACAAATAATGCCCCATCTGAGTCCACATACATGCCCACCATTCCGGTTTCAAAATTATTTTGGATCTACCACTACTTTTAGCAAACTCCCCTCTCAACATTGTTTCTTCTAGTAACAACCTCTTTAGAATCTCTATCATCTTGAAGCGAAGAGTTCCTCTCTTTGTTAAATTGAAGTCATAAACAATTATGTCAACATCATCCAATTTTAAGAGGTCTGTGTGGTGACGATTTATATTTGTGCCCTTTCCTTTTCTCTTTTTGCCATTTTTTTATCAACTACCATCTCTGGCTTATACACACCATTGAATTGGTGTGTATTTGTAGCATACCAATGTAATTCAAAACCTGCAACATCTTCATTTTTTGTAATGAACTTTATAACCTTAGCAACCGAGAATGGATAGCCATTGGGATCTTCATCTGCTAGCACTGCGATCATGCAACCCTCTTTAATATCCTGTACTAAACCCCTGTAAAGGTATTCCATGGCTTCACGTTGTGCACGAGATCTTCTAGAACCAATATACATTTTTCTTTCCTCTACCTGTGAAGAATTAATAATACCTTGAGATTGTTGTTGTTTAACAATGTTTCTTCCTCATGTTCATTTGACACATTTTGTAGCCAAATAAATTGAGTTTTCAAAGGTATATCTTCATTTCTTGTTCTTGAAATGATATCACTTTAATTATTGAAAAAGACTTCTGCCAAACTAAATCAACAATATCAAAGTACTCATATGTATATCTAATGCATTTTTTTATTTCTTCCAGCAATCAGGATAATTCATATCTTTATTTTTCTAGCATGCATTATGAACTTCAACAACTGATTGTAATAACAATATATTTATCGCAAATATTAGATGATCTAGAATGAACTTCAAAAATGGAAAACCTGATGACGACAACCATTCTGCAGTAGTTGAATACTTCTTGCCCCATTTTAGTGTTTTCCCATCAATTTTTTAGATATGAAATTGATGTTGAAAGCTAATGTCATTAGTTTGTTCAATGAATTTCTCTTCACCATGTGATCCCAGAATAAACCTTCGCATGTCAACAATTTCTTCCAACACATCGAAAATAGGCTCTGACATGTATGATTTCTTAATACATTCAATTAATGATGGCAAGATCCCAAGTTCCTTCCTCCTCAATGTGACTGAAAAGCAATTGTACATCTGATTAATATGGTCATGAGTGTGCCCAACAAGAGGGAAACCAATCTTTAACTTCTGAAAAATTCTTAATTCAAAAATCATGTTTAGATATCCAAAAACAATCTGATTTTTGTTTTCATGACAAGTGTTGTCCAATTGTAGATAAAAAGAACTTTAGCAAGATTACCAAACCAATGAGAAAGAACATCATGAATTATGGTTATTGTCAGATTTGCATCATTATGAATATTTGGAGTTGTGAAGTATACCCTTGGCAAAATTTTCCCATTTAAGACCATACAACCGACCAAGTGATACTGAATAAAATTTTCCTCTTGTAAATTTTTGGGTGTGCGAACAAAATGTGGTAGAAGTGTTTTCTTCTAGTCCATACCATCAATTATCAAACCCAAATATTTATTTGGATTATCATAACACTTCTTTCGATGCTTGTACAACTTTTTCCTTTCACTTGTTTGTTGTTCGCGATGCTCTTGAAGCGACTTGACAATGGAATCTACACAACAAACAATAAAGTCATTAATAAATACGTTTTCATAGTTGATGACTACATAATTTTAAAAATTAATGTTATGAATGCTTACCTCTTTCTTCCCCTTCACATTTATCCCTTTTTTATTTAAGAGAAGCACATATACTACAAATCCCCATCTTTATCTTCCTAAGAATACAAACATTGTTGAATTCTTTCTTCCATATCTTCATAAAATATTGATATGTAATAAATCGACCATTTCCTTTAGCACCTTCTACATATTCTTTGTATAAGTTGTAGATTTCTTGTCTTGAGAAATTATCTGGAATATGTATTGTCTCTCTATTTAGCATACACTCACCATGATTTGAAAATAAGTGTGTCATCCATGACATTACAATATTTGATAGCGGCCCAAACTGTTGTTTATGGCGTACTTTTGAATAAAATGTGGGATCCTTTTCCAAATTTTCTTGGATTCTTGACAGACGAAAATTACCCATTGAATGAAACATTTTGAAAGCCTTTCTATACATAAATAAACACCCAATATGTTAATCATAACCTAACAATGTAGATTGCATGCACCCCACTAAATATGATTTTTTTATGCTTTTATTCATTGACAAATATCTCTTCCTTTTTCTCCATTGCAAACTTGAAATCCAAATGTTTCAAGCAATATTTTTGACAACATTCACTTGAAATGAGAGCACTGATAGAACTTCTTCTCGTCAGATATTCTGCTCTACCCCTTGTATAACTAGAACATCTTGGATTGATATGAAAATGTCTGCTCCTACTCCTCGATACAATATTTGTTAGCAACATCTCCATCATTGGATCATCATTTGTATAAGCATTTTCATCATCATTATGAGGAATATTATCATCACTATAATCATCTATGCTTTTGAAATACTAACTTGGAGGATATTCTTCATCTTTCCCTTCTTTAGTGCTACCCTCATAGTCCTTAGAATTAGGACTAAATGGAAAATTTGACTCTATGTTTATTGGATATTCTTCATCATGTGTATTGTCAGTTCTGCTCTCATAGTCCATAGGATTAGGACTACGTGGAAAATGTGACTCTTTACTTACTGGAAATTCTTCATCCTGCCCTTCATCACTGTTGCTCTCATATTCCTTAGGATTAGGACTACGTGCTTCATCCTGCCCTTTGTTACTACTTCTCTCATAGTCCTTAGGATAAGGACTAGGTGGAAAATGTGACTCTCAATTTATTAAAAATTCTTCATCTTGGCCTTCATCACTACTGTTCTCATAGTCCATAGGATTAGGACTAAGTGGAAACTATGACTCTCTATTCATTTGAAATTCTTCACCATTCTCTTTATCATTGTTGCTCTCATAGTCCATAAGATTAGGACTAAGCGGAAACCATGACTCTTTATTTATTTGAAATTATTCATCATGATCTTCATCACTGATGCTCTCATAGTCCATAGGATTAGGACTAAATGGACACCACGACTCTCTATTCATTTGAAATTCTTCATCATGCTCTTCATCACTGCTTCTCTCATAGTCCATAAGATTAGGACTAATTGGACACCATGACTCTCTATTCATTTCAAATTCTTCATCATGTTGTTCATCACTACTGCTCCTCTTATATTCCATAGGATTAGACTAAGTGGAAACCGCGACTCTTTATTTATTTGAAAATCCTCATCATGCTCTTCATCACTACTACTCTCATAGTCCAGAGTACTAGAACTAAGTGGTAACCATGACTCTTTATTTATTTGAAATTATTCATCCTTTCCTTGATCAATGCTACTCCCATAGTCCCAAGGATTGGGACTAAGTGGAACATTTGACTCTCTATTCATAGTGGAAGAATTTCCATTATATTCATCAATATGAATAGAGTTTTTATGCGACGAAGATGTTGATGCTTCACAAAGCGAAACTTCACTATCATAAATGTCCATTCCTTTCAAATAGAAGAGGTTGAATGATACAAATGAACTCTCTCCTAATAATAATATATATCTTAAAGAATGAAACTTTCGCTCCAAAGTTTCCCTCTAAAATTTTTTGCCGAAAATTTTCCCTCCAAAAATTTCGTTTCATGTATTTTCCTCCATAATTTTCTTCTAAAATTTATTGAAAAATTTCTTGTTAAACTAATCTTTTAAACTGAATATTTAAATTAAAATTTTAAACTAAATCTTTTAACTAAATTAACTTTTTACTTAAACTATATAGCATTTACTAGATAATTGAATGTTTCTTTTAATTTTTATTATATCTTCTATCACACATTTAAAATAAATTGCTATATTGCCATAACACAATTTATATGTTAAGTTTTTATAAAAAAAATTAATACCACATTCACCATGCGGTAAAAAAATTCTGTAATATTCGTTTTATCATAATTTACTATATCACCATAACAAGATTTATATGTTAAAGTTTTTATAAAAACAAATTAATCCCACATTCACTGTGCGATAAAACGATTCCATAATTTCCGCTATATCATAAATTTCATTATCTCTATTCCTCACATCATATCAAGGCTTTTCGAGGTTTGTTATCGACAACATATTCAACAAAATAGTATCACATTTGAAAGGTAAGTTTCACTTCTGTTTTGTGCAATTTAAAATTCAATAGGTTTACTAGTAGTTATGTGTCAGTTGGGTTGTTATCTTCATGTAAAATACCAGACCAAAAACATATTCTAATAAAATAATATTTAACTTTTTATTAATGAAATTTAGATTTTTTTTAGAAATTAAAAATTTAGATGAGCCAAGCTTACCCGACAGCCCCATGGCAGGCAGAAAGCCACTACATTTGCAGTGGCCATGGTGGGCCCGATCATGCTTGCTGGTGGCACCCACCCCCATGGCCCAACCCGCCAAGGGTGAGGGCCGATTCTCAAAATCGGGCCTCCACCCCCACGGGCCTGTTGGGCCACGGGGGTGGGTGGGAGGGGTTGCGCAAATTGGGCCTCCACCCCCACAAGCCCGTTGGGCCGTGGGGACTGCATTTTTTAATTTTTAATTTTTTTTAAAGGTTATGTTTTACAAAATTATTTATGATATATGATTAATTATCATTTTTAGATTCTATTTCGTTTTATTTGTTTATTAAGTTTTTTTTTGTAATTTACTAATTTTTATATATTTGTATATTTTTTGCAGGAAGACGACATCAAAGAAGATTTCTCTAAATCGTTTTGGACCAAAGACTGCTAAAATTAAAGGTGGATCCTCAAAAAACACTGTTTAACGAACCAAATCTGGGCTAATAACTACACATCTATCAAGTGCCTCGAACGATAAGAAGACAATTTCGTACTAGAAGAAATCAAAAGAAGTGAAGCTTATAGAAAATGTATGGTATGTGAAAGATAGAGAAGGCTAACGAAAACTGCAGATATATCTATATGTCGATATCCCTAACAATGGTGGACTTCATGAGGTGCCAGGAAAAGTTGTAGACATTTGTTTGATACCTGACATTGAAGTTGTTTATGTACTTACGAAACCGCCCAAGTCACATGACAAGATTAAATATCATTTATCATTGTCAATATATGACACAACAGAGGAATCTACAAAGATGTGTAAGCAAATTATAAATGACATTGCACAAGATATGGTAAGTATTGTTATTTATATTTATGTGTTTTGCATTATTGTAACTCTATCATTATATTTTTATAACTTAGTTTTTATTGACATATGATATTTTGTTTGACATAATTTTATTGAAAATATTTCCACTATGTTGGGAGGCATTCATTTCATAGACAATATATTATGAATGTTGTTAGCAGTTTCTGCTCAGGGTCAGAAGAAGATATGGCAAACAAGCAAAAAGTAGTAATTCATGATGCTACAAAACTACATCCAAGGGATGAACAAAGAATGTCTATAGTGGATAAATCTAGCAAAGGTATGCATGGTACTTTTGAAGATGGGGAAGTTGAAACTAACGCTGAAGAATATGTTAACATTACTAAGGATGACATTAGAACTGATGTTAGAAAGGAGAAGAGTCATAAAAGACCAAAAGTAAAAATTCCCAAGAATGCCTATGTTTTAGTTAATTATGAGAATGTTACTTATCTAGAAGAAAAGAGGAGGAAGAAAATGAAAGTTGATCATTCTCAAATTGTCAAGGCCAATAGATCCTAATGAAAATTCAAAATAAAGGAGGGAGATCATTACACCATGAGCTTATTTAGAAGATGGAATTATTAAAACAAAACAAAAATCCATTTGATATAACTTGACAAAGACAAACTTAATTGAGCGTGGCCATACATTTCAGCTTAATGTGCGACAAATCTATAAGCCAAGTGAAAGACAATTTAAATATCAAATAAGAAAGCCACACCACTTGCATGTTCACAACTTGAAGACATTGATGAGGTACAATCCATATGCTCATGTGGTTAGTTATGTGCTTCTTGTTGGTCCAGTTCAAGTTCCCAACAAAGAAGAATTTGATAAGTCAAAATGTTTTGAATACAATTATTATGTTCTTGGGGGGAACCATTCTGTAGAATCTCAAAGTAAATTGATGGAGGAATATCCCAATAACCCACATTTTGAAGCAATGAAATGTATCATTTATGTCTCTTTGTCAGATATAGAAGCAAAGTTATTGGCATGGGATAATAATACAAATAATGAATATAGGATCTCTATGACTTTCATCCAAAGGATTAGATTTATTCATAATGAAATTTAAGAAAAATGTGGTGGGGATAAGATAAATGTTACTCCAGAATTTCGGAAGGAATGTTGTATGGAAATATGCTATTAAATTGAGGAGAAAATCAATTCAAAAGGTGGCAAAGTAAATTCTGATATATTCCAAAGTATTGATAACATTTTCTAGTTGGAATTTACAATTGGAAAGATATGGGAATTGATTAATGCTATGTTTAGCATGTGGGAGAACATCGACATTAAAAAATAGAAGGTCAAAAAATCTAAACCATTGATATGTAGCAGCAGTAAATCAGGTCATGAAATGAAGAAGCTTCCAAAAGATATGACTATCACACCTTGGAGAGCATTCCAAGGAGTGAAGGATGAAAAACTTGTCAAAGCAATATTATCTCATTTGAAATCAGGGGAATTACCATTGAATGAAATGTCTAAGGAATTTCAAAAGTAAGTTTGTTGAATTATTTTTACTTATTTCTAGATTATAATTTTCTTTTAAATATAACATATTGTTCTTGGTCACAAAGTTTACATGAAAATACAAGAAGAAATGGTTAAATTGTTAAATGAAGATAGCTGGGATGATGTTGTATGCAACTACCCAGATTCAAGTACTACATCAACACTAAAAGGTTTTTATCTTGCATTTAAAAAGGTATGTTGATTTATACATTCATTTTTATTCATCTTTATATTATTTTTATTTTGTAACTTATACATATATCTTTTTATTTTATTAAAGATGAGGAAGGATGCAAGTGGAGCACTAGATAGTTTCATAAGATTTATTGAAAAAATTAAGATCGAAAGACTGAGAAAGCAGCGTCTTAGGAATGTTGAAGTTGATCCAACTCTTACTCATTTCATTTGGAATGGGCTTGACACTATTCAATATAATGTAGTACAAGGTAACTATGAAGACATTGCTAAACTCATACCTAAAAGGGATTATTCCCTAGTTATTTCAGATATTCCCCATGGTTTCAATATCCCAAATATTGACT
Organism: Pinus taeda; assembly: GCA_000404065.3. Classification (NCBI taxonomy): domain Eukaryota; kingdom Viridiplantae; phylum Streptophyta; class Pinopsida; order Pinales; family Pinaceae; genus Pinus; species Pinus taeda. The sequence goes on from APFE031284186.1 coordinate 258,658, forward strand.
ATGATAGTGACCCTTATACTTATAAAGCTCTTAGTAAAGTGGTTGCATGATTTGTAGAAGTCACATCATCACCATTATCGAGATTTGTGACATTTCATTCAGACACACAATTGGCAATGTTATTGACAAGCTGCAATGGGAAAACAAATTCAAGGATGAAACTTACATGGTAAGACGTTGAAATTGTATGTTTGATTAATGTTAAAAAAATAATTTATGTACAAGTTAATTGATCTTTTACTATTTCATGTTACAAGAAGAAGTCAAATCTTCTTAACTGTGAAGATCAACCAATTATAAATTATTGTGAGTTCATCCATATTTATAGTTGGACAAAAGATTATAGCTATAAGTCTATGCTTCTTAATTGGGTAGATGGAAAGAGTCATAGCCAAGTATTGGTTTATGATGCTATTGTGAAAAAACTAACATATGAAGATAAAGAAGCAAAATGAGAGATAGTTAACATTTATCAAAAACCATAGTCATTGATTAACTATCTTATAGACATGTTCAAATGAAGGAGATTGGATTCTGGATTTATTTTTAAGCTCAGGTAAATTTTATTATATAGAATTGAATTCCAATATCTTATTTCTTAATTTATATGTCATTATACTAATTTACTTCATTATTTATTTTGTGCTTGATAATTAGGTACAACACTAGCATGTTGCCTACAAAAAGGAAGAAATTGCATTGCCATTGAAAAAGATCTAGTACAGTGCAAATTTATTCAACAAAGAATTAATGCTATTCAATTTCTTCCAGATGCAATGCAAGAAATTGGGTTGAAGAAAGGGGATTCTAATGAATCACGTGTGGCAAAAAATGCAGAGGAACCTCAACCACCATTAGATGAAATGATTGGAAAGGCATACATTAGGAGATTCATAGACATCAAAGATCCATCAGAAGAGGAAAATGAGCAAAATAAAGTAGAAAATATTGTGGAAGAAGAAAATGATGAAACTCTAGAGGATGAAGAGTTTGGATTACGTGATATTATTGATGAAATTTAATTTATGCTTGGAAATCAAGCTCCTTTTTTGTAACTATTAATTAGTTATACTTGTAATGTTTTGACTTTGACATTTAATAACTCTGATAGATCATTAATTCGTGCCATTTAAAGATCTTCTTAGAACTCAAACGGAATTTTTCAACTCCACCCTTTAACAATTTGAACTTAACAAATGGAGATTGTTGGCTTTGATAGAAAATGCAGTCGTTTACAATGCAATTTAATTAATAAACTTACAAAAGAACTATTTACAAGTTACAATGGAAAGAGGTTGCTAAAGTGAGACCAAAAAACGGTTCAAAAATTACTCCAACTACGCAAAGTGACATTATGGGATTACTTCAACAGTAGCACAAAGAGGTCTACAGTGTGCAACATTCTTTTGGAAAAAAATCAAGAAAGCCATATTCAATTATAATCGAAATGTCTAGAATGTTCTAGAAATAGTGATGATTTCAGGAAATTTCACATAAAATCAACTTAACTTTATATTTAAGAGTTTTATTTTTTGGTCTTTATCAAACATGAAAATTCATTTTCTGTCATATAATGATTTCTCCCGTGGTCATTCTATCACTTCTACAAATCTTTAATAGACTTCAATACCATCAGTAGAAGCCAAGAGCCACAACTAATAGTCTGTGGGCAATAGAGGGCAAGTAGAAAAGAATGCAGATGGGCATAATTCATGTGTCAAAAAATAATAATGAGAAGTGACAATAGTAATGTGGCCTGGAAATAATAGTTTTTGATCTCAGCATGCCATATAACACATTTGCTAGCTAGAGATTAATGTGTGCAGTGGCTTCCATAGTATGTCAAATAGTTCAAAATATCCAAGGGATATTCCAAGGGGAGGAGCCAACTGATAGAGTTAAATCTTGCTAGAAATATTGTTGATTTTTGGGCATTGGTTGGTATCAGAATGATGTGTCTACAACATGACCAAAAGATTCTCAACGCGAACAATTGGCAGCAATTATACAAGCAGATCAATAATATTTGTATAAATAACCCTAATCAAGCATATGCATGCGTAGTTCCAAGCCAGAGTCGACTTGCATGTTATACCATTGTTAAAACACACACTCCAATGGTAGAATATTTGAGAAGATGGAATATTTGTGACAATAAACATAATGAAGTCGACTTGCACCCTCACTAAAGTATTTGGTGTACTTTACTTCGAAGATGCTTTCCTTAATTGAAAATTCCATCCATTAAGGTTGAATATCAATATATATTTTTTTTCAGCTCATTGGTTTCTTCTTCCTCACTTTGTGACCTCTTCTTTTCTTGTTGCTTGTTTTTTTAAGCATACCCTTTAGGAATAGTCAAGGCATTCATATTACTATTGGTTTAATGATTCCTTGGGATGGGGAGAAGGAGATAACTTTCAAAATATGGAGAGAAATCAACCCTAAAAAGATAGGGTCATGAATTTATGCACTTGAACAAGGGTATATTTTTCCCACCCATAGCAAGGGTGAGTATAAGGAGGAGATCAACCCCAATTTAAAAAACAAAATTACCTTTATATCTTGACTACTGTTAAGAATAAAGTGATCATTGCTAAGATAGAACCAATTCTCATGAGCTCCACAGTGAAACTAGATGTTGGCCAATTAGCAAAATTCCATGGGATGAAAGAGTTTGTCAATTGTGCAATACTAAGAGGGTTGAGGATGAAAACACTTTCGCTTAGATTGTGTTTCTTATAGTCACATTCATTCTAATTTTCAAAATATCTGTCACACTACCAACCTTATTGACCTTCTAATTCAACAAAACTATATTGATATGGAAACACTTCTCTCTCTTTTTTTCGAGCATAGGTCTAAAATGTTAAATAATTCCAATTAATGTCTTACCTTATTATAGGTTAGATATGTTGAAATATGTAACTAGGTTCGGTCTTTACAACGACATATGTAATCATGATTTTATGTATTTAATAAAAGAGAAAAATAAATTTATTATTTTTGAGGCAAAGATTTCATGCTCAAGGGAAATTTATTTTTAGGTCAAGCACCCATTGAGTGCTTCTAGGTCAATTGAGTCATTGTCATGTATTCAAGACCCTTTTGGGCATGTTACATATTGTAAATAAAAATTATTTGAGTCAAATCTAGAGTCAAAAGATCCTCCAAGACGTCGTCATGATGCAAAGATCAAGTCAACCTTCATAAGTGGAAAAATTGGCCTAAAAGGAGCAATTCAACCTAGTAGAAGACCTATATATAAAGGAGACTTCGACCTCACTTGGAGGACTCACTTTTACATGGATATGATTGATTAAGGAAGAACAAAAAGGTGCAAAGAAAAGGACAAGATGCAGAAAAAAAGAGTGATATTTTGGATTATTTTTGGGCTACACATGTGTGAAGGTTAGGGCATCATCTTGTAGTAGCAGATATCGAATTGCAGTCACTCCAAGAGAGCCAAGTTTTGGGTCAAAGGAAGTCTCTCTTGCAAGATGAGTTGATAAAAAGAAGTACTCATCTCAAGCGAAGGAAAAAGGACCAAAACATCATTTCTTCCACATCTGCAATGGCTAGGGTTTCTGCAGAACAAACTACTGGAGGATGAAGTTGCAGAAGAATTTGTTGGGAGGTTGAAGTTGCAGAAGAATCTACTGGGTTGAAATTGCAGAAGTTGTTGAGGTCAAAGTTGCTAGAAAGAAATATTATCAAGGAGGATTTTATTTGTTCTTGGAAGGGTCGTGATCAAGGGTCATAGGTCTTGGAATTATTCAATTGAAGTTATATAAGAAGAGAAGAATTCTTGTGGGTTTTCTTCTCAAGTGGAGAGGTTTTGGCCTTGGGTGGTCACTTACACCTTGCATCCTATTGTATCATTGTTCTTTATGATTTGGTAGTTTTTTGATGATATGAACACTAAGTATAATCAAGAGAAAGAAGAAGCTAATTAATTTAAGTAAAAATACATCACAAGCAATTATCAAAGTAATAGAAATCACCTAATCTAGTTTCCCTATATTTCTCAACATGATAGACCTTATAGTTCATAGTGGATTCTAATCATCATCATCACTAAACTGATTCATGACAGGACTTGATCACAACTAGGTCACAATAAAACTATTTTCTTCCCCTACTCATAAAGTCACTCATAGAGGGATTGGATAAGATATGGGTAGTGGGTTTTTGAGTACCACATAATGCATGGATGGATAGTAGATAAAAATTGGGTGTTTATGCATTTTTATTCCCATCCTTGTTTAACGTATGTAAATGAGAAATAGGGGGCACATTTTACCTCTGTGAACTACAAATAACTTTTATTTATGATCAAGAGGGTCCTTCTACTAAAAAACATAAAATAATTAGAAACATGTTGTGAAGGTTTTGGCTTGTGTTCTAGGCAAGCAAGTAGATAAATGAGAGAATGTTAGGCATTCATAGCTAGGATGGGCACTTAGAGTGGTGGAAAATTTAAGAGATGACTAAGCATGGAAATGGCCATGCTGGAGCACAGAATGGGCACACAAAGTTTCAAGAGGCCACGTATAAGGGTATGTAGATGGGTAAATGAATCTTTTTGACATGAGAGAGAGCCCAGGCTGTGTAAGGAGGAGCATCCATGTGAAGAGAGACCAAAAAATCATGGTTGAGGAAGGCCACACACCTGTGGCTCTAATACTGTTGTTAGAAACATGAAAATGGAAGAGAGACTAAGATAAAATGTGTGATACTTTTGCATTAATATGATACACATAAATACATTTGTTTATGACCATTGGTTTCTTCTTCCAGGAGGTCTCTTGGACTCCTTGTGACTCTTCACATTCTCTTGAGACTTGTCATGCTCATTTTCAAGAGAATAATACATTTACCATAATTCCAAAAGATTAGGTTTCCACTGTGAAGAAACATGGTTGAACGCCTAATGACCAGACTTATAATGCTATTATAGATTGTTATTGCTAGTAAATTAGACATAATGATTACATTTTTCACTAAGAATTGCTATAAAAAATTGCTTTATACCTAAACATGTCACATTCAATAAGTTACTTTGAAGAAAGACTAATATGAATGAATTTTATATGGCATAAATCATCTGGTAAGAGAAACAAGATTCTTTGGGATAGATCATTGAATGCCTAATTCTTCTCACACTTCTTCACACTTACACATAAATATTCAATAATGGAGGGAAATATAATGATGTGAAAGAGATGGAGAGTCAACATTAATTTATAGTATATGGATTGTACAATGGTTTCCTAAAAGGGTACACTTTTTATTGTGTGATGTAATGAACAAAGTTTGTACTATGTAGTAATATTCAGAACACTTGGAACATGAAGACATCCATTGAGAGTAAGAAACATATATATTGAATAGTGTATAAAACAATTGATATGAGATATGAGATGATGATTTGATTACAAATGAGTGTCATGTTTATATACCTAGGTACCCATTCATGAATGGTCATGTCCTTAGAGACATGCCTCTTCATTAATTAATTATGGTTTAATTATTTTATTATGTTTATTTATTTTTATTTTTATTTATTTTATATTAACATTATATTCATAACATTGCCTTCCTCTTCAAAAGCTTTGTCCTCAAGCTTATTGCTAAACAAGGCATGGTCATTTGTTTCTTGTCTTGTAATATGTTTGCATCCTTCAGAATATTTCAAGTTTTTATCTTCGATAATACAAGATGATAGGATCCTCAGAGTGATAAATAAAATTGTCAAATTGAGAAAGGATATTACCATCCCAAATAAATATTTTGTGGAACTTTGCAATTACTTGATAGCTGGGACAAATTGTTATTGTCAAATTGGATTGTGTCGATGTTATTCATATTTGGAACACGAGTTTGTTGTTTCTGTTTTGAGTGATACACACAGACTGATTAAGATGTATTATCTTGTGTTTCAAATGTTGATAAGGATTCTTTTGATTTGATTTTCCCTTATCATATGTGTGGTAATTTATTGATTTACTTTGGGTACTAATGTTGTTGAGTTGGTTACAAAATATTCACTTGGAATTTGCTTTATCTAAACAACAACATATCAATATGTTTTTCCTTCAACTGATTTTTCATCTTCTTGAATTGTGATATTGAATGGATCAATATTCGTTCCTCTTCCTCAACTTGAGTTGTTTCATTTGGAGACTTCGATTTTGTCCTAAGTTCTTCTAATTTATTCTCCAATGATTTCTTTTCATTTTTAAGTTTCTTAATTTGAGTAAATAGATTTTGATTATGATTTTTGAGACATAAGAGTTCCTCATTTTCTAAGTCAACTTTCTTTTGACAATTAAGCTTCTCCTACCTCTTTGACACTGATTTTTTATTGTCTTGAAACATCAATTTTGAAATATATTAAAGTCTTGTGATGAGGGTGTTATTGATTTTGACTTCATGGTCATGTCTTGGAATGTGATCATTTCTTCCTTATAAGGAAACATCAACATTTTTTTTCTCCATGTTTAAAAATAATACCCAAATCTTTAAACCAAGTTTGACCTATAATTATGTCAACCTCTCTATTAAACATAGTTACGACTCAAAATTGAGAGATGTACTCGTAATGATCAATTTACACTTGTAAATCATTAATTTCATACTCTTTCTCACCAAACATATTTCTTTTTTTTTCCTATATTTGGTTCCAAAATTAATAGGTGATTCGCCAAATTAATATTTATGTATTTTTCCTTCTTGTTTGTGTTGATAACGATATTAATTGCTTTCCCTTGGATATTCCCTTTTAATGTGAAAAATTTAAAATATGTAATTGAAAGATCCTTGTAGGAAAATCTTCCTTCATTTCTGAATTAGACTCTGTTTTGTATTTTCCAATAATTTTGTACACTTTGATTGAGAATTTTATATTCTTTGAATAAGACCACTTCTCAATATATAACTTGATATTTTTCTTTACTTTGCTTAAACTTTAAAATTGCAACTATGTATTTAGTGCCTCCATTTATTTTTAAATATATTAGTTTATTCTTTTGATTTGTTTCCAATAACTTTTATAATTCTTAACCCTTTAATATATATATATATTATTATATATTATATATTATATATATATATATATATATATATTATATATATATATATATTATATATTATTATAGATATATAATATTATATATCTATGATAGTTGATATATGCAATTATTATAATAACTTTGGTAACTTTTTAATAGTTATTTTCTCCAAGAAAATGATTAATGAGACACAATGTTTGGACAATCGTGTCCTAATTTGGTGTCACGTCCTTCCTTGAAGCAACCCTTCTACTAGGCTAAGAAAACATAGCGAATACAACAATGGCCAAGTTACCTAGATATGATAATGACAACAAACACAGTCTTGTAACCCTAGCAACAATTTCCGAGTGGGTTTATGTAACCTTTGTGGTAATGTATTTTGGTCTATGGTGTCTACTCATGTCTAGGCACAATACTTGCTCCCATTTGTTGTTGCGTACTAATAGAGCCTATGACCTATAAATGCCTCACTTAAGATATTTTCAGTTGAATGATGTTGAGTTTGGTTTTTACTCTGGTGTTAATTTTAGATAACAATGGTATGTTTTATGCTTGCAATAATTACTTCAATGTCCTTTTATTAGGCCATTGATAATTTCCACTTATTTTCCAATGCAAATCACATGAACCAATAATCACATTGACACTAACTGTAGATAGGAAATAAAAATAAATGTAGAAGACAAGCCAAGACAAGAGAACACTAGAATTTGGCTAATGCCAATGAAAAACCCCATGATGGGGAAAACCCTTGATCAATTCTTCTTATTAAAAATATCAAATGTTCAAAAGAGAGAGAGAGAGTACAATAATACAAAGTCAAAGTCAAAATTGACTTACCAAATGATGACCTAATAAGACTATCCAAAATAGGCCTCAGAAATTTGGGATTTTGCCCTTAGTCAACAACAGTCAAATCAACCCTAACTAGAAAGTAAATGATGGTCAAAGTCTGGTCAAACTTCTCCAAAAGAGCTCGGTCAAATGAGAGAGGAACTTGGCCTCTTGCTGGTCAAAGTTAGCCCAAAATAGTCAATGGATCAATAGTCAACCTTAGTAAACCTGAAGTCAACCTTATAGTTAAACATGCATGCGGTCCACGTAGGTCAAAGTTCTAAAAAATCCTTGGTTTTTGTGCCAAATAGTACGGCTTGCCCAAATAGAAAATATCCCAAAAAAATTGAATTAGAAGGAGGTCAAATAGCCCTTGGTCAACGTTGGCCAAACCTTGCAACAAATCTGAAATTCAGCCTCATGAAATTCATCCTTCTTTCTGCCACGTGCGAAGGAAAACAACTACCTAGTAAGGTGTACGAACCAATTAGATGAGGAGAGAGAAGAATGTGTGAGTTGATGAGGTTCCAAATCAGGTGGGAGTTCTGTCTTATTTATATGAATCGATGAGGGTCAAAATACATGTGTGTTGGGCTTCATGAGCCTACATGATGATGTGGTCACCTTGCTAACTTGTACGTGTGGGCTTCATTGCAAAAACATATTTCTCCTTGTCCAAATTTAGTGATCTTTAGGTACATTTTGGTCCTCTCGAAAAGAGGAATTCAATTTAATAGATATCTCCATCAAATGGGTTGTCCAAAGTGGAATTTGGCCCTAGTTTCAAAATTTAACACTGCCTCTCAACTAGGGATAATTCCACCTGCCAATATCTTATCATAGATCACCATCCCATCCTTTTATCATGAAAAATATTTGCATCTCATCTTAGCATTGTTGAACACTAATATTGATAATAAGAAGAATCGATCGAGAGTGAGTCACAAGGCCTTGCCACTCTCCACTGAAAAAAGTCAGTCCACATAACCATGGGTAGAACCCCAATCAGACTTGATCCCAAATCAAGTTGTTGAACTTCATGCATCCTAGACATAGGGACTATGACAGTACACAATGTGTGAATTTGTAGTGCTATTGTCCCTATCCTCCTCTCCCAACTCATTGGCCAGATGAAAGGTACTTCCTAAGAATTCCATACTACATGGGTAAGATGTATGCAGGGGTATCCATAGGAGAATGTGAACCACTCATTGTACTCATATGCCATAAGACAAGGTGAAACACTCATCTTGTTCATATTCCATAGGAGGAGATGAACCAAATCCTATGCATATATCATCAATCGTACGGGAAGGTGAACCACTCACCCTATATACGTTTCATCGATCGTAGGGGAAGGTGAACCACTCACCATACACACATGTCAACCATCATAAGGGAAGGTGAACCAATAACCCTATGCTCTCATATATCATCATGGAGTATCACAGTGGATGGTGAAACACTCACCCTTTACACAATGTACCTATAAGGGAAGGTGAAACAGTCACCCTATGGTTTCTCATAGCTTCAAGAAGTACTCTAGGCCCTTAGGAGCTCCCAAAGCTCAATGCCCAACTCAAGAGGGACCCTCATGAGATGGTCCTTGCATGAATCAAAGTCTCTCTCACAAGGTTAAGAACTTGTCCTTCCCCAAGGGCTTTGTGAGAATGTCAGCAACCTACTCATCAATCTTGATGTGTTGGAGCCTTATTTCTCCTTGTTGTACTATATCTCAGATAAAGTGGTACTTGATATCAATGTGCTTGGACTGGTCATGGAACACAGGATTCTTTGAAAGTAAAGCCCCACTTTGGTTATCACAATAGGTAACGGTGGTATCCATCACATGCTCAAATAGCTCATGGAAGAGCTTCCTCAACCAAACAACTTCACAATAGGCCATACTAGCTATAATGTATTCAACCTCGATAATGCTTAAAGAGATTGATTTATGCTTCTTGCTCATCGAAGCAATTGAAGAAAATACCAAAGAGAAGCAACATCCTGACATGCCCTTTCTATCCACGACACTAAAATCCTAGTCAGCATCAGAATATCCATGTAGCCTCAAATTTCCAACATTGTATCTCATCCCATAGTTCATTGTGCCACGAAGATAGGTCAAGAGATTCTTAGCAGCAATCAAATGTATGTGATGAGGCTCAATCATATGTCCAATGGGGAGTTTACAAAGAAAATCAGCCCCCCCACAAGTTGTCTACATTCATAAGGGTTTGCCAAATCAGCCCCACCATCACTTCCACATAGCTTCTTGAAGTTGAGTTCCATCGGAGTAGTCACAAACTTGCATTCCACCATCCCATATCTCTCTAACAACTTCACAATGTTTTTTCCTTGAGAAAGGAAAATCTCCCCTGGATTTTTCTAAATCTCCAGGCCTATTAAATAATGCATTAGTCCTAGGTCCTTCATCTCAAACTCATAAGTCAACTCTCTCTTGTATTGATAAATGAGATGGTTTGCAATTGTCAGAAAGATGTCATCAACATAAAGGACCAAAATAAGAGGCATGTCCTTTTCAACCTTGAAGTATTGGTTAGGATCAACATAGCTCCTTGTAAATCCTAGCTTCATAAGATAACTGTCAATCCATTCGTACCAAGCCCTAGGGCTTTCTTCAACCCATAAGGGGATTTCTTCAACCTACATACATGTGTCCTTCTATCTTGTACTTCAAACCCCTAAGTTTGTTCCAAATAGACTTCCTCCTCAAGTGAGTCATGCAAGAAGGAAGTCCTGACATCCATTTGATGTAGGCTTCAACCTTGGTTGGTAGCAAGAGAAATAATGGATTGGATAGTGGTATATCAAGAAATTGGTGCAAATATTTCATCATATTCCACTCCTTCCTTTTGGAGAGAAGCCACAAGCAACAAACATGGCCTTATATTTTTCAACACTTTCATCAACTCCATTTTTAATTTTGTAAATCCATTTTTGGTGCCCACGAACTTTTCCTTGGGTCTAGGTACCACATCCCATACATCATTCTTCATGATGGATTCATGTTCCTCATTCATCACATCTTTCAATATTTGGTGTTTTACTACTTCGAACGTGCATGGTTCAGCTTGAAGAATAACACTCATGGAAGCCAAGTACCCTTGATACCTATTCGGTTTCTTACTTTTGTGAAATGTCCCTCTTGGAGCAGTATGTATTTTAGTATCTTTAGGAGTATCTTTGAGACACAATGGTCTTTTCCTTGAGGTAGAGGGATCACCAGGAGGTGGATCAATAGGATCCATCAGACCATCAATATTGGGCATAAGATCATCCATCGAAGGTTCATCTTGTTTTTCCGCAGCATCATCATCGTCCTTTGAGATGGGAAGATCTTTGGCTTTCCTAAGGGTCGTGTCTTCATAGAAGGTAACATCTTGACTTACATCTACATCTCTTTGACCAGGTACATAGATTCTATATGACTTTGAATTTTCGCTTTAGGCAACAAATATATCTTTCTTCCTGGATGGTTTCAAACTATTCCTTTTCTCTTTAAGAACATGAAAATATACCGACAACAAAATATTCTAAAATGGGAAACATCAAGCTTCTTACCAATGAAGACTTCCTCGGTTATCTTGAAATCCAAATATTGATGCGGTCTCCTATTTTGAATATATATGGCAATGTTGGCACTTTCTTCCCAAAAGAATTTTGGTAGACCTTGATCATAGATCATGTCATAGGTGGCTTCCATAATTGTTCGATTTTTTATTTTAGTAATGAAATTATGCTCAGGAGTGTATGGAACAATTGTCTCCCTCTTAATTCTATCCTTTTTTCAAATGTCATTGAATTCATTTGATTCATCTTTGGTTCCATTGTCAGTCCTCAACATCTTGATCTTCTTCCCTATTTGATTTTTCACCAATGCATTGAAAGAACCAAACCATTTGAACACTTCATCCTTCCTCTTCAAGAAATAGATCCATGTTTTACATTGGTAGGCATCCATAAATATTTCATAATATATGTACCCTCCTATTGAGGTTATTGTCACAACACTAGATAGGTCACAATGGACCAATTGAAGAATATTAGTAGTCTTGCTTTCACTAGAAGGGAATGGTCCCTTTGTATGTTTCCCAACTACACAAAATGAAAAACTCCTTCATGGTTCATATCAAAATCAAGCATCCCTGTGACCATCTTCCTTACCCTAGATAAGGCTTTGTAATGTAAGTGGGAAAACCTCCCATGCCATAATTCACATTGAAGAGAAGTATCACTAGCCAAAGCTCCCAAAGGACTTCCATCAACTTGATAGAGACCATCAATCGTAAATCCAAGAGTAAATGCATCTTTAGGGTTTATATGCCAAATACATACTTTTCCTTCAATAAATGCTACCTTGAAGCCTTTTCCTTCCATTGTAGAAATAAACACCAGGTTCTTCTTCACATCAGGCACATATAATACTTCTTGTAGATGAATGGTTTGACCTTGATTCAAGTGAAGAGTGACAGTGTCTACCCCTTTCATAGGATAGGTGGCATTATCTCTAAGAATAATCTTTAGATTAGTGTTCTTCTTAACTAAATTTCAGAGGGACTCCTTGTATCTAGTGAAGTGCCTTGAGGCTCCACTATCAATCAACTAATGATCCAAAGTATCCAGAGGAGAGGCAGTAGATATAGCAGATATAAGATAAAACTCATCTTGATTTTCTACAACATTACTTTCATCATACTTGCCATTTATTATCCTTTTGGTAGGGCTATCATTTCCTTTTCGAGCAACAGGAGCATTCCTCTTTCCTTTGTTGTTGAACTTGTTGTTCCTTTGATTTCCATTGCCTTTGAAATTGTTGTTGTTGTTGTCATCATCCCTTGGAGGGTTCTTCTTGTGAGGACACTCTCTAGCATAGTTATCAAACCAGTTGCAATTGTAGCACCTTCCTTTTCTTCCTCCTTTGAATCCCTTCTTAGATCCTTGACCCTATCTCCTTGGATCAACATCATTCTTCCTCTTTGCATGAGCGAGAAGGCTATAGGTTCATTTCCATTAGAGGACTTATCTCTCTCCATCATCCTTGCATCCTCTTGAGTGCATCTAGCCAGTAACTCATCAAAACTAGGTATCATGTCGTTGTTGAGAATGGTGGTGACATGTACATCTCGTGGTCTTGAAACACCTCCAAGAGAAATGAGAGTGAGCTCCCTGTCAGCAATAACTTCTCCAATAGATTGCAAGTCTTTCTTGATTCTCATTAATACGGATTGGATAGACTCCCCTTTATTCATCTCGATATCCTTCAACTTATCCTTGAGAAAGAGAATTTGGTTTGCATTTTTCACTTTGAACATCCCAACCAACTTATCATATATTTCCTTAGAAATTCGCAAATAAAAAATATAGGCAACCAAATGCTTTTGAATGGATTCAATCAAAATTTTCTTTGCTTTGACGTCACCTTTTCTATACTTTGTGTTAGCAGCAACCAATGCATTTGAAGGAGTCTCCACCACTTTTCCCTATACACTATCTAATACCTCACACTCCTCCAAAGTCAAGTCCAAATTCATATTCCACGCATGATAGTTAGATTTTTCATTGAGCCTATCCTCAGTCTTGAAGAAAGATGCAGAGGCCATGGAGACTTGTTAACTTTGTTTTTTGTCCAACAAATATCATAGTAATTGCTTTTCTTCTCTTACTTCGGCTTTGTCTTCACTTGGGCTCTGATACCATGTTAATTTTAGATAACAATGATATGTGTTATGCTTGCAACAATTACTTCAATGTCCTTTTATTAGCTCAATGATAATTTCCACTTATTTTCAAATAGAAATCACATGAAAAATTAATCACATTGATAGTAACTGCAAATAAACATAAACAACAGAAGACAAGCCAATACAAGAGAACACTAGAATTTGGCTAAAGCCAGGGAAAACCCCAAGATGAGGACAATGCATGATCAATTCTTCTGATTATGGATATCAAATGTTAAACATAGAGAGAGAGAGAGAGTAAACTAATACAAAGTCAAAGTCAAAATTGACTTGCCAAATGATGACCCAATACCACTATCCAAAACAACCTTGACAAATCTACAATTATTCCCTTAGTCAACAACAGTCAAACTATCCCTAATGAGAAATTCAACAGTAGTCAAAGTCTGGTAAAACTTCTCCAAAATAGCTTGGTCAAAATTGTAGAAAATCTGTGATAGGTTAACCTGATAATGCAATATAAATCAAAGCAGAATACTATAACCTACTTCTACTATCAATTTGCGGAAGCTTAAAGGTCGAGCTGAACAATAAAACCATAAGAAGAACAATCAATGGCACAATACACATGAAAATAATTTGGGGAAAGCCTCAGCTAAAAACCCCACACTATTGTATTATCATACATGGTGGAAATACATAGGAATTATACAAAGCCTTAGCTCTCGAAGCTAGCCAGCTCTCAGTACAATCCTCACAGATGCTCACAGGCAATCATGGCTTCTCTCCAGCCTTCCTCTCTGCCCTCCAAGCTCTTGTTTCCTTGTGTTGTTCCTTGTGGATGATTTACCTCTTACCAAGTGGAAAACAATCCTTCAAAACTGCGCAATCCTCATGGATTAATCCTTGACTACATGCATGAGTTTTCTCCATGAGAAAACACATGCAACTGATAGTACACTGTCCTTGAACATTAAACACAACTGGGTCTTTCTCAGAATAGACATGCATGAGTTTATAATGAGGGAATCTTCAGTTAACTGGAGTAGCACTAGTTGAGTGAATGCATCAACTGACTTTTAACAAACTATTAGTTCCTCAAATAGTTTGGAACTAATTTAACTAGACTTAACTCAGTAAACTGAGTTAATTGATTACAACTCAAATATAACTCAATCTTATCTCCTTAATTTAAGGGATAACTCTTGCATGACTTCAAAAAGACTTCTAACTTGAATTTCTCAAACTAATTAATTTAAAATTAATTAATTAATTATTTCCAAGTAGTTGTTAAGACTAAATTTGATTTTAATTCACAATTTAATTCAAGAAAAAATTAAATTGGAATATTCTTGTTGCCATATTTCAACACTCCCTCTCAACAAGAAAGGGATTACCTGCCACCTCGATCCTGTCTCTATGGAACTAGAATTTACACTTTGACAATGCCTTTCTCAAAATGTCAGCATCTTGCTCCTTTATTGAAATATACTGCATCAACATGATCCTCTTGGACTGTGAAAAGCCACGGGCAAAAAATCTTGCCTTATGCTTCTCCACACTACCATCAGCAACTTGCTTTACCTTGTAAAGCCAACAGGAACTCACAACTGACTTGTTCTCCGGTCTCGGAACCACGTCCCAAACACTGTTACGAACTATGGAGTCATCCTCCTCCACCATAACATCAACCCAAATCAGCTGCTACACTACTTCCTTAAAGGAAGATGGCTCGGTCTCAACACATTCCCCAACAAGGGCCATGTATCCAGTGTACCTCTCAGGTGACCTCCTTTGTTTGTACTTGAGAAGATGGTGCTCCCACATTCTCTCTTGCATCCTCCAACAATCTGTCAGCTTCTCTTGTGCGCTTCCATCCATCTCTAGAAGACTCTGCTTGAGTCGATGTCTCCAATCCTAGAACCTCTGCATGCTGCTACCCTGCATCAGTCTAAGGCTCCTCCTTGTTAAGAACCAACAATTCCTCCATAGTCTGTAGTTGGAGCTCCCTCTCAAGGGAATCTCACATGGCCTTCTGCTCATCAAACTTGAGATCTCTGCAAACCACTATCCTCTAATTGGTAGGCAAGTACACCTGATAGTTGTGAGGTGTATCAGTGTACCCCACAAATATCCCCAACTCTACTATTGGCTCAAGCTTCTTCCGTGCATACTTTGTCACATAACAATATATCAATGAGCCAAAGATCCTGAAGTGACCCACATTTGGTCTCTTGTGGGAGAAAGCTTCCTCTAATGTCTTCATCCAAAGTATGCGATGCGGGCCTCTATTCTACAAATAAACCATTGTGTTGCATGCCTCAACCTACAAGTGAAGTGGTAGGCCTTAGTCATGCAGCATTGCTCGTGCTGCCCCTACAATAGTTCTGTTCTTCCTCTCATCCACCCATTCTATGGGGGGTTATGAGGTGTCATCAACTCTCATTAATTCCTTCCACTGCACAGAAGTCCTTAAACTCTTGAGAGACATATTTTCCATCGTTGTCACTTGTCAAGGCCTTGATATTCTTCCTTGACTCTTTCTCGCCCAAAGCTTTTAACTCACAAAACTTTGTGAAAGTTTGGTCCTTCTTTTTCATGAAATAAATCTAGCATTTACAAGAATAGTCATCAATGAAAATGACATAATACCTTTGCTTCACTGTGGATGCTATCAGGAATGGTCCACACATATCAGTATGAACTCGCTCTAAGATAGCCTCTGCTCGACTGTCTCGATCATGAAAGGAAGACTTGGTGTACTTTCCCAAGGTACAACCTTTGCATGTGTCAACTTGCTCAAGTTTACCTTTGGGAAGTCCTATAGATATTTGTTGCATTATCTTCAAATCCCCATGATGCAAATGGCCGAACCGCTTGTGCCACAACTCACCAATGTCTTGGCTTTGCACCAATTATGCTTTCATACTCAATGTTGCACAATCATCTACCTCTAGTTTATAGAGATTCTTCACCTGAATCCCTATCCTCTTGGTTTGACCTGTGGCTATGTGTCTTAGGAATTCCTTTCCTTTATTGAAGAAAACATTGTAGCCTTTGTCCTCCAACATCGCCACCAATACCAAGTTCTTCTTCAGTCTAGGCACATACATCACATTTGTCAAGGTGAGAGGAGCTCCATGCTCCCTCTAAAAAGCAACTGTGCCCACTCCTGAAACACTATACCTTCCATTGTCACCCATCTCTATGCGCATCTTGAGGTCTTTCTCCTCGAAGGCACTGAGTAAATTTTTATCACTGTTCATGTGGAATGAGGCTCTACTGTTAAGATACTAGACACAACCCATCATTGATGACACCATGCATGCGATGAGGGTAAAGTCCATTTCGAACTGAGAGGCTAATGCCTCACCTTCCGATCCTTCTGAGGATCCCTTATTGTACTTCTTCAATGGTCAATTAGTCACATAATGTCCCATCTTATGACAATTAAAGCATCTTACTTTAGACATGTCACCCTTCTTCCCTCCATGAGAAGAATTCGATTTGAAATGGGAAGCCTTCCCCTTCCCTTTCCTTGCCTTACGTGCTAAGGCCAGATTTTCTTCATCATCATTCTTGGATGAAGAACCATCTCGTGTGCTCCTCTTGATCTCCTCCTGCGTAAGATCCGACCACATTCATTCCCAATCCGGCAGTTTCTCCCTTCAATTCATAGAGTCCTGGTAGCTATTCCAACTCTTTGGAAGGCCAAGGAGAGTGAGGCTCACCATATCATCATCGGCAGTGGTTATTCCCACACTTCTAAGTTCATCCTTGCAGGTGGTGAGCTTCTTCAAATTCAGAAACCCTTCTTTCCAGCTTCTTCTTGACAAAGTCAACCCTAGTGAAACTACTTTCTTTCCTTTTGACCTCGACTATACTTCAGATTTTCGGTTTCTTGTTTTAGACATGCAGTTCTTAGTCTCTTCAAAAACCCTAATTGTACCACATGGGAAGTATTTCCATCAACTTCGTACCCTTATTCCCTTTGTTAAGGATGGAGACTTCTTCTACATTAATTTAGCTTGCATTTGTGACTTATCTTCTTCCTTGATTCGGCCTCCTAGGATGTGTGAGATAATCTTGGATTTTCCTGTAGTAGATGATACTCCTCTTCGCATGTGTGATGGATATTAACCCTAAAACAACCCAAAACAATTCATCTTCTAACCCTTCCTTCTTCACTTGGAGAGAGTCTCTTATAATGTGATTATCACACTTCTTTCTCACTACATATTGCTTGACCAAAAATCTTGTCTCCAAATGAAGGCCGAGCTGCCTCAAATGAGCCAACATCTCCTAGAGTCAAGGACAACATGCCTTTCTAAAGATACCTTTAGGCCAACATTAAGGAGGTGCTTATGCTTGGCATTGAAGTGTTTCTTAATGACTTATTTACATATGTAACATGCACAATAAGGGTCTTTCATAGATGACATTAACTCAATAGACTTATATGACATGATGACTCATCCTAAAGGCTCACAATGGGAGCCTTAACTAGAATTAAAATTCCTTGATCAAGAAACCCATGATTCAAGCATTAAATTTTTTTTTTTTTTTTTTTTTCTTTACATCAATTACATAAAATCATAATTACACATGTCATTATGAAGACTAAACCTAGTTACACTTTTCAACATATCCTGCAGTCAAACAAGCCTGTTGTCAATGCAAGTGAAAGTGCCTAGAAATTATCGGTTTCTATGCCAAATAGTATGGCTCACCTAAACAGAAAATATTCCAAAAAATAGAAGTCAAAGGAGGTCAAATATCCATTGGTCAACACTGGTCAAACCCCGCAACAGATCTAAAATTTAGCCTCCTAACATTTTTCCTCCTTTCTGCCACACATGTGAAAAAAACTACCCAACGAGGTGTACAAACCAATTAGATGAGGAGAGAGAAGAATGTGTGAGTTGATGAGGTGCCAAATGAGAATGGGAGGTCTCTCTTATTTATATGAGTCAATGAGGGTCGGAAGACATGTGTGTTGGGCTTCATAAGCCTACATGATGTTTTGGTCGACCTTGATATTTTTCACATGTATGGGATTCACTTCAAAAACATATTTCTCCTTGTCCAAATTTAGTGATATCTAGGTCGATTTTGGTCCTCTTGAAAAGAGGAATTCAATACAATAAATATCTAAATCAAATGAATTGTCCAAAGTGGAATTTGGCCCTGGTTTCCAACTTTTACATGTGGCAACCTCAACTTTTGGTTTTGGTCCGCTAATCATTGTTGCAGCATATGTATGGTTAGTGTTTAATGGCACATTAAGTTTCAACAACGCAAATGTAGGATTGAATGATCTACAAGCTAGGATTTTTAGTAGTCAGTAGGTCCTCGGGTAGTGGTTTCGACCGACTGTTGCAAGTCAGGGTGTAGGTCATTGTTTTGGTTTGGCCTTCCCCTACTTTTTTAAGTTATATTTTAATATAAAATTTTATGCTTTCTTTTTCTTTTGTTTATATATATAATTTTTTTTTAATAATCCCTTCTCTTTTTTTAAGTTATTTTTGCTTTCCCTTTTTTAAATATATATATATATATATATGATATATATATAATATATATATATATATAATTTCTTTTTCTATAATTTCCTATAAATATATCTATATATAAATTTTTTATTTTTTATTTTTTAATTATATACAATTGTTTTTCAATTACTTTTTTTAATGGCCAAGGTCCCTTTTTTTCTCTTTTTTTGTATATGTCCAAGGGCCTGTTGTTGCCCGAATTGTACAGGCACCATGACAACGCTCAGGACGGGGGTTGTCACTCTGATCCCCACTGAATCCATTCTAGCTATCTCCCAACAACAAGGTATGGGGGGTAGTCCCTATGGAATGAAGTGAAGGAAAGAAAGTTGAGAATCAACTTACTTGGGAGACATGGATGAGTGGCCTAGACACTTGGTTGAATCTAAGGAAGGTCATTGATTAAATTATATTTTCTATTATGAGACTAGTACCTTAATGGAGTTACAAATTCTTGCTTCTTATGAATTGAAACCAAATGACAAGATGGACACCTGCTGCTTGAATGATTGAATAACTTATATGATCTTCAAATCCTAAGACCTCTGTGAGATGTGGTGATCTTGGTAAATTTTAGTTAAATTCCTAGTCTAAGTGTAACCTTCCTTTAACTATTTTGATGTTGGGCTCCAAGGTAGGTTGTGGGAAGGAGGTTAATAGGAAGCAGGCTAGGGTCTAATTAACGATACCTTCTGTTAGGGTTCTATCACCCGATACATCTGGCGCTGCAAAGACTATAGATCTCACGACTGCAAGGTCACCATGTTAACCATCGAAGAGTTGTCGAGGTCCCTCAAGCTAGATAAGAAGGGTTGACTTATATCTCTACCAACCTAGCTTATGCTAGGAGGTAAATTATTAATGAAAATATGGATCTAGAATGTTTATGCAAGAGGTTATGAGTGAGATTTATCTTGAGTTAATATTTTCTTAAGTTATTTAAGTACTTTGTTTAGAAACCTTTTAAGAGTACTTATCACTAGTGTATTCAAATCTTAAACAAGATAAATTGCTTATAAATACAACTGCAAATTTCAACAATATCTCACAAGATACCAAGTAACCCAAGATGCAAAATGCTAACAATATTCAATCAAGATGTTGATAACAACTTTATGACTGTTTATATCAGCAATACTACTTCAAAAATTTTAGATTTATCAATGTTGTACCAGCAGTGCATAAACTACTTCAAATCATGAAACTTGCCTAATGCATTGAAACATAAAATTTCCAATTTGACCAGAAATGTAAATTAGCTTGTTTATATCACTTTAAGAGGATGTATTGAGTAAAATTTCAGATCTGCTTTTGAAATTACAGCAGTAAGTAAAGACATATCATGAAGACAAAATTTCCTAAGATAGATGGCCAATATGCCCCAAAATGGAAAAGTTCACCAGAACATGAAAATTTCAATTTTAGGGCTTTTCGTGAGCATATGATTCAGAAATTTCAGAATTGATAAACTAATTACAACCGTAAGTTAGTTACAGATCAACAAGCTAAAAGTTCTGAATATGTTGCCTCAAGTGTCCAAAAATAGTAATTTTTTACCAGGAACCGAAAATTCAAAATTTTTAGTCCTTACCAAGTATATGCTTCAGAAATATTTCAGAATTGAATTTGAGAGTTATGTAGTAAATTCTAGCAAGCTAAAATGTTAGATCTAGACCAAATTAAAGATGGCCAAGTGGCCAAAACTTGTGAAAACTTAAATTTTTCAATTTTTGATTGATTTTGACCAATTAGGATATGATTTTAGGGCTTAGAAATTAATGATATAATTGTTGTAATGAAGCTTAAGCAAAATCATGGTTTGGAGGTCAAACCCTAGGCCTAAGTCCCTAAAGATCCCACCATTGAAAATCATTGAAACTATGGGATTGCCTTTCCACTTGCAAAATATGATTTTTTAGACCTTAATATTGCAAAATCACCTAGTATTTAGCCTTGAAACTTCAGATTAGGGTTTCATGTCAATTGTGGGGTAAAAGAGGCCAACAATTGGAGAACAAGGTCAAAGGAAGCGAATTTGCAGGGATAAATGGGTAGGATGAGAAATCGGGGCATAAGGGTGGCGAAAATGGCAAAAAAGGATCAACGTTTTTCCTAGTGAGGATATCGTTTTGGAAATAAGGGTTTAGGGGTTAATACCAAGGCCTAAGGCCTAAATGATCCACAAGGGAGTTGCAAGCCCTCAGAGGTCTGCGACCAAGGAAGATGAGGGAGGGTCGAGGTAGGAGGGCCAAATGGAAGAGGGGAGGCCGATAAGATTAGGAGAGGAAGACAAAAGGGAAGGAGGCTAAGAGGAGGGAAGTTGAGAGGAAGAGAGGCTAACAACTAGCCTAGGAGGGTCGAGGAGAAGAGGAGGAGGGAGGCTGAAGCCTTAAAACCCCATGACAATCATAGAAAGGCCCTAAATGAAGACGCAGAGGGCAAAATGGGAGATGTGAGGATGAGGAGGGAAGAAATAGGCTAGATGCCCTAAAAAGTTTGAAATACTTGTTTCGAAATATTTTTATGCTTCAGCTCTTTGATTTTATGAAAATTCTTCTGTCGAAACCCTGCGAAAAATTCTAAGAGACTAGATCTTACCCTCAAGGGCCTAGATCTAGCTCTTATAAGTTATTTCACTTAACTACTTGATATAACTTGAAAAATGAAAATAGATACACCCAAACCCAAAATATATACAAAATAAATCTAAAACCCCAACCCAAGTTAGAAAAATAAATTGCAATTACAATTTACAATTTTATTTACAAAATATACATGGGTTTTCAAATGGATTTTGAGAAAATAATTTTAGAATATTTTTTACCTGAAAGAATGGCTAAAATGAGTCAGAAAAATTAACGATTGCTATAGGCTAAGGGAAGATTAAATCCACCATATAAAAACTAGAGATTCAAGCAAAGTAACCCTTTCGCACAGTTTGTGAACTTGGAGACCAAGGATCGAGTACCTACAAACACTATGTATTATCTCAATATAATAATCATAAAGCACCACATAGGAAGCCTGTAGTCAATACAAACCACAGATCAATGAAACAAGAACACCTCGAGTTGCACCCCAAAGTCTTTTATTATCATAGAAAATAGTTCCCACCAGGACAATATTTTACACAATGCTTTAATAACAATTCTAGCTAGAGATCAAGATGACTAGAGACTCAAATGACTCTCTAATTTATAGATAAATCCTCCAAATGGAAAAATAATGGATAGTTTCTTTTATCCTGATCAAAAGAATCTTGGTCATTGATAAATACTTCAAGATATTTTAATCTTGGCCCTTGATTTCTTATTTTTTAGGAATTTTTGACTTTATCATTTAATTACATTTTAATTAGCTCAAAATTAATTATTTAGAGCTAATTTCCTCAAAAATTCAACTTTGAATTAACCACCAAGGTCCAAGGGTCCAAATTTTCTTGAAAAATACAATATTCCCTTGATGGAGGACCTTTAAAATTTGATTCTTTTAAGACCCACGAATTTTTCCATTTCGAGATTTTTTTTTTTTTGTGAACTCAGGTAAGACCTTTTCTATTAACAAATCACGAAACTATATACAGACACAGGAATCCACCATCCGCCCATAGGGAAACCAGATGGGGAAAACATCAAAAACTGAGTTTAGCATCCTCGCAGTTCATGAACGGTTCTGATACAATGAAAACTAAACCAACTACCAGCACGAATGATATACTTCTTTTACATCTATTACATACTACGTATCAGAGTTCAAACTACTTCTATTGATCATAAACATATAAAAAAAGACAGAAAAAAAACGTATCAATCGTCCACAATCTCCAGTTTCACTTCTTCCTTGCAATGCACCTTGGATAATAGCTTCAGGCTACGTTTGATATCCTCCAGTTGCCCGCCCTGAATCAGTAGCGCAGAATGCAGACTCCTCATTTCCCCTTTCAGGCTTGGGTAACCTTGCGCAATCTCCGTCATTTCCTCCGCAATTTTCTCCATAGCCTTGGCGAGCAAGCACTTCATAACCCAGAATATATGCAACGCCGGTTTGTACTGGGAGAGGTAGCCTCTGGTATTACCTGGGTCCGGAAGGAGGGAGCACCAGTCATACATCTCTGGATTGGAGGCCTCCTCCAGAACACTTTTTTCTATGTTCTCAATGATTTTCCTTATATCCTCGTTGGCTTCACTGTTATACACATTTTCTGCCTCCCTGGCCATCTGGTCCACTGTTCGGCGACCTCTTTTCCACTGGATTGGGGCCTGCAAGTCATTCTCTGTTCTCTCAGCATGCCTGGGTCTGTGGCAACCCCTGCCACCTCTGCGTTTACCCCTTCTGGGATGGTTATCCTGCTTATTGCTTTGGCTTCCTTGGCCAACTTTGAACCTCCCATGCTCTCTGTTCTCAATCTGCCCTTGTCTCAGCTCGCCTTCTCCATTAACTCCTTCTTCCTCTGTCTCCACCTGAGCTTTCCTCCTGATCCTTCCCTCATTCTCTGCTACCCTCTAATATTTCTCCACTCCCTGCGTTCTGTCATCCTCCTGGATCCTCCAATTACCCTGACTCCTGGTCGTTCTCCCTTCCTCCTCCTTTTCAACCCTTACCTTCCTACCACCCTCCGCCATTGTCGATTGCTCAAGCTGGGAACAAGGATCCTTCACCTTACCTTCGGGCTCGGCTACCTCTGCCAACTCGCAAGCTCTGAATTTATTAACCTTGTTGTCTTTATCGGCTCTCCTTGCGCGAATGCCACCTTCTACCTGTCCTCAGCACTACGCCGCCACTTCCTTTCCTTCTAATTGCCATGATTGTAATTGAGGCATGTCTCCGGATCCTATCTCCTCTGGAAGCATTCCCAACATCCTCAACCATGATTTCCTTGGGGTGAGGTGTGTACTGCTGTCCTCTACCATCCATCATCACTCTGCATTTGTTCCTTCTAGCCACCCCGATCGGGGACATTTCGAGAAAATTTAACTTGACTCTAATTAACTAATTTTCTGGCTTCAAATTTAATTTTATTTTTCTAGAAAAAAATAATCAATTTACACGTGAAGGGATTAATTAATTTTCCAATCCTCTAATACATATGATTTTTCATTTAAAGACTCAAAGAGGGAATACACATTCGTCTTAGTCCCTCGAGACACATAACCCATTTGTGACTCAATATGATATAGTAAACGAAGTGATTTGTAAGAAAATAATTTAGCCAATTAGCTTAAATTATTCCCAAACCACTTTTACATCGGACTCGACTGAAATACTAGGACTCACCTAATAATTTAACCATAATTTTCACCCTACCTTTGGGGGTTTAAGTTGGAGGGAAATAACTCTTCTTATTAGCCATGTCGAAGAACACAGGTAATGAGTGAGGTTAAAAAACCTCCTAAGGTGGAATTCGTCATCAAATTATGGGCTTGCCTAGGTTGTTAAATAGACTCATGGTTTCACTAAGGTCATTTACAATATATAACTTGTAGAATGGGATGACTATGACACACAGATTGCTGACATGTTATTTGATCCTTGTTGAAAAATTTAGCACTTCCACTTCCTTGGAACTTTGACAATATGAGTGCAATAGGCCCTAACTACAAAATTGGAGAACCTCCAAAAACTTGTGCAGTGAAATTCTTAAATCATGAAGGAAACAAAGTTGAGGACAAGTTGATGGCCAAAAGCTAGATTAGACTAACTTTGTGGAGTGGTTGAGTGGCAAGATGATAAAAAAACTCTGATACCAATCCTACAAACAAACTTTATATGATGAAATAACCTTCAAAACATTTGAAACACAAAGACATCCATTCAGGATAATAAACATATATATTGAATAGTGTATAAAAGAATTGAAATGAGATATAACATAATGATTTGATTACAAATGAGGGTCCTCTTTATAACTTTATATAACTAGGTAGGTACCCATTCACGAATGGTCATGTCCTTAGAGACATGCCTCTTCATTAACTAATTATTGTTTAATTATTTTTTTATTATTATTTTTATATAAATTATATTCATAACATGTGAAGAGTGGCCATTTAGATTTTTAAGAATGTTGTTTTATTTTAGTTTTATTAACTCTTTCCATTTTATCTTTCCCAGGTTCCATGTCATGCAATTCATTCACTCCTAAATTGGAAAAAATAAATTATATAAAACAAAGGGAAATGACAATTAATACCCGAACCTTCCACGAACTATCCAGAAAACCTTTGTTGCCATAGGAAATATATGCGAAATGTTCCCTAGCTTTTTTCTAGGCATTTCTATACTTTAATTTTTATCATTTCCTATTTGCAAATGATGACTAATTCATATGTTTTAGTTGCATATCTACTACATAATATTGCTTATATAACATGGTGGTTGGGTTGTGGTCTAGTGGTAAGGATTGGAGCACTACCTGCTGCAAACCACAATTTTAAAATTCAGTCTGCTCTACTAGGATGATAGCCTGTCCAAGACTCCCGAGTGAAATTTTTCTGCTTCTTCTTCTTTATATTTATATATATGACATTTTAGTACACAAATGTAAAAGAACTACCACATTATAAGTATATAAATTGAAATTCATATGCATTAGATAATACTTAAAATACACAGTATCCTCCTATAATAACTTTAGCAGGGAATGATTACGATTTATATTTATCAATCCTTAAATTAAAAAATATGACTAACTTATATCAAGTTTAGTTATGACTTATTCTAATAGTCTGCCACAGTAATAATTTGTGACCAATTTGATGGGTGAGGATGATCACCGTCCATTGACTCCGTTCAGAGAACACATTAAAAAGAAAAGAAATATGGAAGCCCCTTAAATATACTACGAAGCACGAGAAATCCAAGGAAGGGAAGCTTGACACGCCGAGGGAAACACTGTATGTGTAGGAAGGAAAGATGAGAAACAAAATATTATTATTTTATTTATAAGGTTTGTTTTGTCAGGGAAGGTTGGCCAACCATCATCAAGTGCAAGACACAAATATTCAGTTGTTTTAATTTGGTGCTACAAAAAGGTTTTGAAGAAGAATAGGGAAGAGGTAGGAGTTTCATTTTTTGATATCATTGTAAATGCCTCTTTTCATATCTACAATATTCTATTTTGTTTCAGTTTTTGTACAAATAGTTGATTTGTAAACAACTAAATTTCTCCTTTAGTGCTCGTTTAATAACCTTCTCCCACATTCAGTTATCTCATTGCCATTGTTAAAAAACAGGGATTCATGTACATATGCCTAAGGTTGATTGTAATTGATTACATAACTTTGGCAGAAAAATCTTCAGACTGCAATTATGCTCTAGTCTTAATGGTTAATTTGGGAACCAAGGATGCGTATTAACTATATAATTGTCACTATCATTATTTTTAATTTGTCAGTTTGTCAAGGAGATTATCTAATTCCCATTGGTTCTTATCCTCATATTAGTATTCTTGTACTTCAAGGAAGTGCATTTCATTCAAGATTTTTGTTTTTCTCCAATTTGTTGACTCCAATGTGATGTTTCCAATGTATTTAGTTGTTGCGGGTTTCTTCTCCTTGGGCCTTGTTGCCTCAAAATCTAACAGGTCTTGTAAGAGGCCTAAAAAGACAAGAACTAGACTAAGTGGCAACACTATGAGGTGGAGGCCCCCACTCTTTAGTGGATTTTCACCACAAGAGTGGCTTCCCTATGTAGGTCACCTAATAGATATTCAAAGTCTTACACTTGGACGTGACAAGGATAGGCTAAGGAATGACACTCATCTTAAGGACAAGGCAACGCGTGTCTTCCAAATCCCTATCTAGGGCACAAGTGACGTAGGTTTTAGTGACTAAGAAAGAATAAAAGGCTTACCAAAGTACACTAGGTCAAGAAAATACTGGATGAAATACATATGATCAATAATTGGAACAACAAGCCTTCAAAAAGCCCCAAGTTGAAGCATAGGCTAGGTTCAGGTTTACCCTATGGATTTTGATGTCAACCCTGAAATGGAAGAATTCATCATGGGAAAGAGATGATTTTGAGGAAATGAGACAGAAACCACATGTAGAACCCTTCTAAAGGCAAACACACTCCTCCTAGTTGAATTTGATCCTAACCCAAGGGTAGCGACTTGTGCCTTAAAGGGCCAAAAATTTGAAGAAGAGAGAAAAATTAGGTACATGAAAGTTTTTATGGTGTGATCATCTTTGTGGAAAGTTTAGTGCTTGATCTTGGGTGATGGAGTCTAGAGGGAGACCTACTAAAGGAGAAATCAAACCATAGTATAGAGTAAGGGAAAGAAAAACCCTAGTTTTGCTAAACTATAACTATCATTTTATGAGAGGATAAAATCATTAAAAAGAGCTTAACATAAATATTCATTGAAGGGATTGTCACACATTCTTAAGGGTAATGCATTCAATACTTTTCCAATATTTCATTAAAAAAAATCAATAGAACTAACACATAGAAACCCTAACAATAACCATTCCATGCAATAGTCATAAAAATATATTCAACAATATAGAATACTTACAAGAAATGCATGAATGAATCCTTTACTATCCCAAAATGGTTTCTCCACAACAAGAGGATATCTCCTAAGATGAAATCTCCACAAAGAGGCAAGATTATTTTAGCTAGGCCGAAATCCTCCAATGTGGCCAAATTGATTCACAAGTGATGATGAACAATACAAACGATGTGACCCTACCTCAATTACTTTTTGACTAATGAATCCCCTAAGACAAGTTTGACATAAGATAACATTGGGTTACAAGCCAAACCATTAGCTAAGTGACACAATAAACCATAAATGCCCACATGTGTGAGTCGTAGCCTCTAGAAAAGATGATGTTATGCCTTGTTAGCATTCCAAATGCCATGCCATGGTGAATTGAAGTTTGAAAAGTGTCATAATTCCAATATCATAAAAAATTTAATGAAAATCCCTCAAATTCACCTCAAACCCTCCTTTGGGGTCCTAAGTATAGCTATGGTGCCATCATGTCATCTCCATGGGGTCTCCAACTATTAAAAAATGCTTCCTCTCTCCAACATTAGGGCTTCTCCAAGTGCAATAATCCCTCCCTAGACTCTCAATATGAGACCATCCTCATCTAGGCTTTCAATCAAGTCCTTCCCATAAGGTTGTCTTAAGGCCAACTTGGGGACATGTTGGGTCCTATTATGCTCCTATACCAATAGGTGTCATATTTCATGATTGACTGGTTAAAATCCCTACTATGTTCATCCTTTCCCTGTTGCAAAGGTTTTTAATATTTTGAAAAAAAAATTAAAAAATGAAAAGAGGGTATACCCTAAAAGAAAGATCAAAGGGTCGAAAGAATGAAATGGTCAAAAGAAAAATGAAATAGATGAACCCCAAATAAAAAGACCAGGAAAGTGTTTAAGTCCAAAATGCCAATACTATTCTCTTTTGCAATAAGTTGATGGTGTGCAGCCTATTGACTGATGCCATCGTTGATGAATGGCCAAACAGCTCAATCTTGGCCAGTTCATGTTTGAATTTACTTGTCTTAGAGATAGAGAAATAATACCTGTCCGAAATGCTCAATCTTGGTAGATAAATAGTTAGGTAGAGAAGCAGAGGGCTAAACAGTTAAAGCTGAGCCCTTGGATGTTATAAGGGTAGATTTAGATAGGATTGCAATGAAAAGAAAAGAAGATTGAAAGGGTCTGCTAGTCCAAGTGCACCCATAGAAAAAGAAGAAAAAATGTTAGGTACGGTAGGCTGGGTAGGCAGTTTTGGTTTTGCAGAAGCATGCTTATGGTTAATGTTGTCTCTCAAAGATGTTCATCTTATTGTTATCATAAGTACCATGGCAGCTGTTTGGTTACAAATTAAGTGAGGCATGACTAACTTCCCTTCACACTTCTCCCAAAATCACTTACTAACCTCCCCCCAAGAATATTAGGATCTGCTTAATATCACTAAATCACTCCATCTCATTTCATAAAAAGGCCTAAGTGAAACCCTGGTTACCTAGGAGGTTGTGCAAAATCACATGTAAACTTGTCTCCTTAAGCCTAAGCTTTTAAACTCTATAACTTAGCGCTCTTTTTCAACATATCTCTCATATTAACTCTAACCCTATTTCTATAAATCCTGTATAAATTATTCCCATCCCTGTATTGTGTATATATCACATAAAATCCCGCAATATCTAATATCCCAGCCCCGGCTAAACTATAGCCATATATCATCATTATAGATGGGATTAAAGGTTTATTTGAAACCTTGTAACAACCATCTTCGCGCATAAGGAATTAATTAACCTTACGTTGATTAATAACCTACCTCCCCCTTTTAAACAATGCAAAAATACCCAAAATGTTGTATATTATACCACGAACCCGCGCATTAACGTCCGTTGTCTCCTCAAAGCTCTAGCCGTTAGATCTCCGCCCAACCATCCAACGGCTGAGATCTATATTACGACCCCCTCTGCTGCTGATTTTTATCACCCGAGGAGTTGACGGTATTGCCACCATACTAGGGACAAGCGGTGCCCTCCCGCTGTGCTCGCAGCCCCTCCACCCAAAACCATTTCAGCTCATAAGCGGTGCGGGCTGATACCGCTTACCGCCCTCCCGTTGACCCCGCCTACTGACGCCATCGCCACGTCACCTCCACATCAGCGTCCCGTACCCCTGTGTCACGATAAAACGTCACATCCCAATGACGTCATCCGACCAAAAAGTGCCAAAAGCCCCGCGAAGCCAATTTTTGTTAAAAACTCACGAGAATGTCATTTTCGCCCATTTTCATTCGTTTTTCCGTGAAACTGTTTACATATGAAATTACGTTTAGTTCATTGCTCAAAGCTTACAGTCCACCACCCGACCAAGCAAAGTTCAACATCCTGCTCTCTAGCTCGTCCTGCAACCTACAAAGTACACAGTTCACCTTTAAAGTCAGGTATTTACCTCAATTCTCTTCCTGAACCCTCTAAATTTCAGTTTTCCTCTGTAAATTTTCCCAAGGAGCCAAATTCAAGTTAAATTCAGCCTGATGCCTTCATACAAATATACCCAGAACTACTGTTTAGACCAGTTTTTCACAGAAACTTGACCTCCAGTTGAAAACACAGTAACCAATCATGGAAGCTCCGGTGGCCCTGAACATTGCTCCCCTCAATGTGCCGCATAAAGACCTGGAGTGGTTACCATTGGGTGACAGAGATTTCCAAATCAAAGAATTAACTGGTGAAAAAAACCACCTCCAGGCATTTTGTGAAATTAGGAATAGTCACCAAAGTAACTCTGATCTCTATGGAATATGGGAATCCAACCTACCCATGTACTACCTCCCCTCAGTCAATGTTTTCGCAGATATTATCCACCTATGTTGTGCCAATTATGAACCTGCCCATAAAGCAGTTAAGACTCCATCTAGAACTGTCCTCTTTTATATAACTCCTGAGTCCATCAATGAGATGTTACAATTCAAACCCACTCAGCGTTTGGCTCCTCTTTCTATGGGATTCTTGCTTGAGCAGGGCTCTAAACTGCCCAATTCAGAGATAACCCGTATTGCTCAAACATTTATGAGACCAGATTGCCAGCCCAAAGTCCCACCCCCCTATCTGCATGTCTGGTTCAATGAAGCTGGAAAATTCATCATTGATATGATATCCTATGTCCCGAGATTTAAGACAAGTGAATATGTTGATGAGACCACCTTAGTTTTGTTGTCCATGTTTACTCCAGGACAGCCCCCTGCTGTCAAATATGACTATGCTACTTTCATTGCCAACAAGATCCATGACCAATTCATGAGTCTAGACAGAGAACGAGTCTTCAAGTACACATCTTATATATGTCATCTATTTCTGTATTATCAACCAAACAGTTTTCAGTTTCTCATCAAAAAATTGGATTCTAAAGGAGAGCGAAGGTCTGTGATCTTTTGGACCTCAGCCTTCCACAATGTCCATGACTCCCCTTATACCTACTTTGAATTCATTGACTTGTTTATACATCTGGTCTCCTCTCTACTGATGAGAACTCCTCCTCCTAGAGTCTCTGGTGAGATGCAGAAGATTTTACAACTCTCTAAAAACTATAGAATAGGTGACTGGTACCTCTACCAAAATCACACCGAAATCAGAATATATGGCTATGAGTTGTGCCCTTATAAGCTGCCCAAATATGTGCCTATGAGACTGTTTGCACTAGAGTATTTCAGGCAACTTATCAATGCAGATTTAACTCACTTTTGCAGTGCAAAGAAAAAGGCCCAGCTAAGAATAAAAAACCAGTTAGGCCCTTTTATCATTAATAAGAGGGAAGCATGGGAAGATGCTGATAGGATATTAGGGGATGATCTTAAATTCAAGAAAAGTTTCTGGTGGGTACCATATGACCCAAATGGCTTTATAAGTGACAGAAAAGTAAAAAACAAGCT
Organism: Pinus taeda; assembly: GCA_000404065.3. NCBI lineage: Eukaryota > Viridiplantae > Streptophyta > Pinopsida > Pinales > Pinaceae > Pinus > Pinus taeda. The sequence goes on from APFE031284186.1 coordinate 290,237, forward strand.
ATCGGCCTATAAACATTCTAGGATCCCTGAAATAGAGCAATTTGCTAATCAGGATGAGTGGGTAGAGGGTACATTAATAGAAGAACTTACTCAGCAAGAAGTGATGGAACAAGCCATGAAAGATCTTGAAAATACCCTTGACCTGGAATCTTTTGGACATGTATTTTTCAAGCTACCTCAACAAACAGGAGTTGGCACATCCGCCACTGGAACTTCTCAGCAGCCTACACAAGAAAGCACTACACCAGCTACAAGGACATCAAAGGGAAAGGAAGTGATACACACAGAGCAGCAAGCAATGACTGATCAACAGGGGAAAATTCCTTCAGTCCAGACCAAAGAACTAGAGATACCAGCATTACAGACTCCTCTAAATGAGGAAAAGGGCAAGAAAAGAGACAAAGAAGAGGCCACACCCAACAGTGGACCTATAGAACAGCCAGGTGAAGAAAAGCAAAGACTTAATCCTCTATCTGAAGAGGAAATCATTGAGAAACAATAGAAAGTCTAAGAGGTGAGAGGGAAACCAGCCCATAGACATCCCCAGTGATAGAAACATCCACCACCTCTCACAGGCAGGACCTAGAAAGGCAGCATAGTGTGGAAGCTTCATCCACTAGGCCACAAAGCAAGCAAGGTTCTGATATCAAAAGAACATTCACGGAGATAAAGGCCCAGAATGACCCACTGAGGCTGCAACTTTATAATCAATTTCTCAATATGGCCCCCACCAACCAGCAAAGGTTAATGTCTGCATATGACATTAAAGAAGGTAAAATGATCTTGAGCCACTTTAAGCCTAAAGTGCAACAACCACAATCAGTAGCTGACTAGATCAGAACAAATCTGGAGGTCCTTGCCAAAGACATTCATCCTATGGACCAGATTGAGCTGCATAAACAAACTGGAGAGATGGTCTACTCCACACTGGCACATAAAGCAATGTTGGCTCACAAATTGCAGAACTCATTGAACAACACCTCCACTCAACTGGATTTGGAGAAGGCTTCCTCTCTAGCCAAGGACAACAGGATCTAATCCTTGGAATATATTATTATTGAACTAGGACATGATCCCAAAGATGCCAAAGGCATAAAGGCTTTGATGAAGAAGAAGGAAGAGGACATTGCTACCCTTAGGAAACAATTAAAATTGCCTCCTACTATGTATCCACAAACCACAGAAGTTGTACAACAGAAGTTAGAGGAGGACATGATGGACCTACTCATGAGGCTGAATGAGAGATTGAGTGAAACAGAGCAGGCATTAGAGAAAGCACTACAAGAGAAGCAGGGAGAGTCGACCTCCTAGCCACTTGAAGTAGCTCCTACAATCACAACTGCCCCTCCTACAGTTACAACAATAGTACCTCCCACTGTCCCGGCATCAACAACAGAAATTACCACAGGTACCTCAGCAACAGCAATAGGAAGCAGCATTACCATGACCACAGAGGAGTTAATAAAATCCATGGAGGAATTAAAACTCCAAGTATCAGAATTGAAAGAAGCCAAAGAGAAATAGGCAAAATTAGAAGTGAGTTATGACAAATCCAAGATGACTGTGGCAGAAAAGACAAGAGAGGTTAAAGCATTGGAGAACAAAGTAAGAGCCTTAGAAAAGGATCTCTCTCTGGATAAGCCTCTGGCAGAAATCAGAGGAATTTTGTGGGCTAACATTACTCAATCCCTTAGTGATGTGTGGAGGTCTATCCAAACCATTTATGAACAGATTGATTTGATAGGAGTGGCCCAAGTGGAAATTCAGAAAACAAGAGCCTTATTGGGACAGATGCCTGAGCAAGATAACAGGCTAATACATTCTTTGAATACCAAGACCGGTGAAGAACTGGAAGCACTAGATATTAGAGACAGGACAGGTACCATTCTAGACATCAAGAGAGTTCTAACCATGAGAACTCTAATGCAAAATTTGGACAGAAGATGCCAGGACATGCAGGTAGAAATTGATTCTTTCACAGAAACATTTACAGTCCTGCATCAAAAAGGTTTGCCAAGTCCTTTGGGAAGTAATGATCATCTGATGAAGCACAAGGTCTATGTACATAAATTAAATACATATGTTTCTAATCAAGTTAATGCATCTTCAAGCACTTCAGGAGAGAAGGCACTTCCATCTGGCCAGTCCCTTTATGACAGCCTGTAAAATCTATTCTACATAGAGCATGAGGTAAAACATTTGTTCACCACCCCACCTAATTTCTTCAGGTACACAGAAACTGACGAAACTCTGAGGAAGTTGCAGAGACATAAATTAGCAGGAACATAATGGTGGCAAAGCATGTTAGAGATCCTGTAAATTATCTTTGGTTAATGCAAAATTTTGGACCATTTACTATAATGCAGAAAAAAGGAATGAATCACATTCACGTGGTTCAAAGCACATCACATCAGAGTTAAAGAAGTTCTAGCCAAGGTAGAATAACCAGCACAGAGGATTAGTAGAAGACAGCTGGGAACCGACTTGCAACACCTACCTCCAGTACATCTCATAAAGACGGATCAACCAGCGCAGCATGAATTTATTGCATCTATTTATTGTCTCCTTGTTTTCGAGACTGTCTGTCTCTATCTATGTAAAAGAAGCATTAAATTGTTAGCAGATATTATTTCTATTAGATATTTTGTATGATATCTTGACATTTTTGTATAAATACCCCCCAAGACGAAGTATTTGGGGTTGGTTGGTTGATAGTGGATGTTCTTAGTTTTGACTGTAATACTGAACAAATTTTGGAAATAAAAAAGCTGTTGGAATCATTTTTGTTGAGCTCACTCGATGAAGAATTGATGCTAAGGACCATGTTACAGAATTCTTGAATCATTTTTGTGGATCAATAAGTCCCTTCTAACTTGTGTCTTACATTTTCTGTGTTTACTATATCATATATGTTTCATGATCTAAATAATAGAGAAAAAGAATAACTCAGAATTTGCTTGTTTTCACTTTGTGTTCATTCTCTGTTATTATTAATGTTTTCTTTAGAATTAGCATAAACAGTAAATTCTTAATTGCCCATGTTTCCCCTAGTTCTTTCATCTTGACTATTAGCTAAGGAATTCTCAATTGCTCCTTAGCAGTAATCATACATTTTCCCTTTGTCAACATGATGAAGAATTCTTAACTGCCCTTCACCCATTGACTCCATTCCATCTGATTCCAGCTTATAAATTGTTCCATATTCAACTACCTTGCTCTGTGATAAATCCTCTGGCAAGAAAACTAACCTAGGAAGTTATCCCTCTTTGACTCCATCATGCCCAATGGACTGAAATGTTTCAGTTTTACCTCACTATGCTATTGAGTCCCCCTCCTTCCAACCAAACTCAAAACAAAACCCTTGTACTTCATAACTAGCCTAATATAACTCAAAACAAAGCTAAACTATAAAGAGAAAGCCCTCTCTGGATGCAGATTGTTAGAACGTGTATCTAAAAGATTGGTTTGTGGTTACCTCGGCCGTATTCCCTTTCCTACAACTTTGGGGAACAACTTGAGTGATAACAGGTCCAACGTTGCAATAATCAATAATCCTCTATACTGGGTCAAACTAGACCAATGTCTTGGGTCCTGAGGGTGTTTGGGGGCATGAGATATCTACTCAAGTTAGTAGGAGTCCCAACTCTCTTAACGTTGCATCAACCAAGCCATATATCTCTTTGAATAGGCCTAGGTACTTGTGGCATGGGGGCCCTCAAGGCCTAGGTTGTTGTGGACCACCTAACAAAAACAACATGAGCTCAAGTGAAAGAAACCATCCATCAGAGAATAAGATCATATGAACATATGAGTGGACCAAACTTGAATGTTGAGGGAATATTAATACTTCAAACAAGGATCACCTTCAAATATCTATGTAGATGAAGTCTCGTAAAGGTGTTCCCTACCTTGATAGAGGTGGCTAATGGTCAACCCTATTAGGTGCTTCCACCCCTCAAGGGGAAGTAACAGTTCTGAGGTCAACCCCTCAATCAATAGGTGTTAATGTAAATGTGTATGATAATGAAGGGGAAAAGGCTTCATGGCCAAGTGCCATGGTCAAGGGGACTAGCTGATGGGGAGTCCACGCCTTGAGTGTATGAATGTAAAGGAGGGACCAATCATTGATGCATGAGATACCCTGCTCGACTTACTTTTTCCACCCCTCTAGTGCACCTTTTACTTCTTCTTGATAATGCTTTGTATTATGGTGCATAACTCAAGGTTTAGAGCTTTGTCTTTATGATGTAACATTTTATATTACCCCTTCAGATGATAAAGTTCATTTCTCATCAAGGTTGGGACATGCAAGGGCTCCTTTTGATGTGAAGGAGTATCATGTGCTGATGAACCGGGGGTGGCTAATGAGGAATTTAGAGCTCATGCTATGATTTTTCCCATGTGCTATCTTATGTCTCGACCATATTTTTTGTTTTAATTTTATTCTTTTTCTTTTGTTGTGGTCATGATACACTTTTTCATTCTTTTAGTTGCATCAACCTTTGGGGCAATGTTTTCCAACCCTACTCAAGGAGTGTGGACATGTGGGTGCGAAATCCCAAAGAACCAATGACAAGTTAGACTTGAAGAATGGATATGGTATATGTGGCTTGTAATGTGAGGTGGAAAGTATCAAGTATGGTGTTTGGGTTAATGAACACACTATATCAATTTGAGCTTTTTGAGTAGTGCCCCTCCTATGACCTTAAGCCCTCCAGGGAGGTCCCACTAGACTAGGGATAAAGATTAACCCCCCTAGTAAAGCAAGAGAAAATATTTATATTCGAGACCGATTGATCTTCTAGATCACCTCTTTACCCATACTAAATGCCCAGAACATGCAAGCATAAGCACCCGATTGCAAAATGATCAAATTAATTTTGCATAGTATCCTACCTTCATCCAAGTGGTAATGCAAATGGGGAGAGACATATGGTGTTGAATTTTGTAGCTATGGTCGGTCTTCATAATCATTATTTTTATCTTTGATGTACTTGTAACAATATATTTCTATGTAAAGCATGTTCTTAATGGTCAAAAGAAAATTTTATTATTATGTATTTATCAAAAGAAAAATTAGAAGGCATGTTCTTTATGACCTTCTCAAATGAAAAATGAGTTTTAAATTTTTTATTTTTGTCTCCACAAGATGTCTAAGTCACCACTCATTTGATCAAGTCGGCTATGCCCTAAGAGGCACCTATTCATACCCATTTAAGTGTGTATAAATAAATCATTCAACCTCCATCCAAAGGGAAATTGGGATCACATCCAAAACAAGTATATTTTTGTTCTCTAGCAAGAAGACAAGGAGAAAAGAGGTTCAGGAAATATAAGACAAGTCAACTGATGTTCTATGTGAAGGAGACTCTCGCACGTGTTAATTTTTCCTCTTATCTCCTCACACATGTGACTCTAGGAGGTCCAAATTTTTCTGTGGTGAAGGGTGAGGTTAGTTCGTAATTTTTTTTAAGAGAGAGACCAAAATTCAGCCCCAATTGCAAACCTTTGACTTAATTTTCTGGAGGGTTGACTTGGCTTCTTGGTGGATTGTTGAGGTTGTCATCTTGCGCTGGTCAATTTTTCTATGATCTTAACTTTGATTTCTCTCTTGTTGAATTTATTTTATAGGGAAAGGATTGTTGAGTTTTTCCCCCATGTGGGCTTTACTAGGGTAAACTCATGTGTTCTTGTGTGGCTATCTCTTTATGATCCTCTAGAATTTTGTTTTAATGATGATATTCCTCTATCAAAACAATGTTGATATTCCTCTATGTAGTTTCTTCATGATGGAAAATATCACAAAAATAATATTAACCTAATGGAAATCATAAGAAGTAATTATCAGTTTAGAGGATGACCTAAAAATCAACATGGTATCCGATCTATCGTGAAAGAGAAAACCTAAAAATGAAGTCCTAGTTTCCATCCTCTAGGGCTTGATTTTTCAACTAGCCCTAGTTGCCCTACTTCAAACTCACATCTCAAAAGAAGGGTCAAATCTGCCATCTTGATTGAAGAAATTCTCACTCCTTCCTTCCAATTCAATGATGAAGTCATCTACTACTATTTAGGCCATGTTTTGTCACCATAACACTGTAATTCGTGCCTTCGCTGGGGTTTGTTCATACAATAAAAAGAAGCAGGAAAATCTTTGTATTCTATGTACAAGGGAATAATAAGCACGTAATAAGAGACCTTCAGTGAAAAGAAACAAAGTTTCATTTTTTTTGAACCAAAATTACTTCAAGAAAAAATCTCAACATATAAAGTTATTTGTCTTAGAAAGCCAAAAGCCTTAGACCTTGAAGATTTTGAAATTAATTGTAGAAGGAAACCTTCATTCATTTAGGCTAAATGCCTCAGACCAAAATTAACCTCAGATGAGAAGGCTAAAATTATAAAGATATGTTATAAAGAACTGAGAACCTGAGGAAAATGAATGAAGTAGCCATTGAGAAGTTAACATCCAAATCCCTGTGAAAATTAAAGGGATCAAAACCCCGGTTTAAGGTCAAAAGAAGAGTCCATGATCCATTCTTCAATTGTGTTCAAGGTAAGTCAAAAGGTCTCATTATACTCCAATAAAACTAGGGATGTCTCAGTTTGAAGTCTTAAGATCTCAGGACTAATGATAGGGGCCGAATAACTTTAGAAATGACATAGTGGATTGAAAGGCCAGACTACATTTTGTGACTATGTCAAAATTTGGATTTTACTTTTCTTACTAGGGAAAGCCTTGAATGCCAAAATTGTGACATTATGTACTTACATAATCATTCTGAGGTTCAGATATAAAATCCAATAGGTCATATAAGCTAAAGGACTATACCTTTGTTTTCAAATTACTCCACAGTGAAATATCTATGAAGAAAAAAAATTTCTACAAAGTCTGAAGTCATTCCCAGGAGCGAAGTCCATTAAGGAACCAAGCTAGTGTCACCTTGGAGGTAACATCCAAAAGATGTTTGAAAGGATTTCTTCCTGAAGACATGAGAACAAGTCATCCTTTGTGAGACATTATACATTAAAGAAGAGTTTAGATTGATATCTTAGTTTGAAGTGTTTTTACTAACCATATGGCTACCATAACTGATCATGAGTATTCTGGATGATACAAGAAGAAGGACTGATCTACAATTCTATGATGAATATGAAGCCTAATCTTCATCGAAGGTATGTGGCTACAAAATAAAAGGTATATCACTAAAGTTTCTATCAATAATTTTCCCTTTCACACATTCCTGAAGACTATGTATAAGGACCAAGTATAGTTTTGTAGAAAAACTTGGGACTATTGATCTCAGTGTATCTTGAATTTTTAAGATTCATTATAAATTAGTCAGGAGAACGTAAGATATTCTTGAAGAAAAGTTTAAGGACAATTGAAAGAGTCCATTCATTGATGAATTGATATGGTAAGAAGAATATGTGAAACTTCTAGTGCAAAAGAGGTTGAGTTCCTCTTTAAGTCTAATGACCGATCTCATGTAAGCTGGGTGATTTGTAGAAATTGATAGGCTCTTGGGGTGAAAGGCTCAAAATTAATGTTTTACTAGAAATGCGAAAGTGGTACCTAAGTATGATATGGATATGTCATTTCATTGAAGATACCTGATCTTAACATAGTCTGACATCCTTGATTGTTTGCTGAGGGATTAAGACTCTATGGCATTTGAACATTGCTATAAGAAAAGAAAATCTTGCCGATGTCAAAGACTGTTGGACTTGCAAGAAGAAGTAAAGTGAAATCACTAGGGTTTGGAAAACCGAAAGTCTTGACTATGAAATATTCTATGTTTTTAGACATTTGGATATCTAGGGTTAGTAAGCCATAGCAAGAAAAAGGGGTTTGGACAAGAAAACCCCTAAGGTTTATTTACAAAAACCTAGGATTGGATTTAGATCAATGTTTTCACTAGAAATAGAAACCTTATCTCTTGCAAGTAAGGAATGACATCATGATGATGGTATGGATGAAGCTGATAAAGTTGAAAAATGGATGCAAGAAGGCCAAGATCAAGAGGGAGTTGCCATTTTCTCAAAAGATACGTATTTTATATCTCTCTTCCTTGATTATTAATATTGTTGTTTTTACTAGTAGTTAGTCTCTTCTCTTTGTATCTTTTTCTTGGTTGTAATTATTATTCCATGACCTCCTAGTGAGCATTGCAGGTACATAGTGAAGGCTACCAACGCTATGACAATAGATAAAAAGAATGGAAGAACAAAGAAAATATTGTGACAATAATACTTTTGTTGAGAGATATTTTTCTAATTGGAATCAGAGCCCTGAAGGAGCAAACTTATCAACAAGATTAAAGTATGTCTTTATCTATGTCGAAAGGAAGTCAATAGTGACTTCCAAGATAAGGTATACAATAGACAACAACTTAAGAGAAATGCAAAGCGAAGGATTACCTAAGTAAGAGGGAGAAGACTATGAAGGGACATCTTTCCAGGTACATTGTTGTTAATTTTTTTATTTTTTTCTTATGATTCCTATTGAAAACTACATCAGATAGATGTAGAGATCATCTTCCTCAATGAAAGAAGAAGTGTACATAAGAGCTACCTTAAAATTGTGAGGTATATGAAGAAGTATTATAGTTAAAAACAAAAGAAAGATTTGTACAACATCCTTAGACTTGATACACTCGAATTGATGGATCAAGGTTGATCATATATTATTTGTCTCTGACGAAAGCAAGACTCATGTTTCAAAGGGAGAAACTGTAGCAGAAATAATTGCTTCCATAATAGAGGAAGAAGTCGGAGAGCCCTATTTTAGTTTCAAAGGGAGATGATCTCTAAGATGATGGAATGTCATTTTCATTGTCAAACCAGATAGCCGATATGCTGAAAAGAAATAATGGTAGGGAGAAACCTGAATTACCAAAACAAAATATGTTTCAATGTGAGAAGGATCACCCAGCTAGGGTGATAGGAAAGAAGTTGTAGTAATGGACTTGGTGAGAAGAAGTTGATCAATTTTATGAGCTAAGGTATGTTTCTCAACATGGATTGGAGTATGGAAATGGAACATTTGGTCATGGAAAAGTCAGTTATGATTTGAGAAGTACAACTGAAGATTTAGTTTGGGCAGCGAGTGCTGAAGACGAACATAATTAATCAATATATTGCTTCATTTTGGGCTCCATTATAATTTCTTAGATGAGTATGAAGTAATCATTTGTTGCACTCAATATTATAGAGGCTGAGTATATTGCAGTTGGATTGGAAAGTTGAGAAGAAGTATCGATTCAAAGGTTACTTGTAGGATTATCTTGATTAAGTGTTGGTGATGATGATGATGAAAGGTTGAAGAACATTGATATCAAGTACCACTTCATTTCAGACATGGTCGTGAAGGGATCTATGAAGCTCTATTATATATTCACTGATGAGAAACTGGTTGATATTCTTATGAGGCCTCTTTCTAGAGTGAAGTTTGTGTACTTCCAAGACAAGCTTAGAGTTGTGGAGAATGCCTCTCTTATTGTGATGGAATGGTGATGAGATTGCATCATGGACATATATTCTCACTATGTCATTATGACCTTAGTTGGAGGATAGCTCATTCTTCCTGTGTCATTATGACCTTGGTTGGAGGATGGCTCATTCTCTCTGTGTCATTATAACCTTGGTTAGATAATGGATTAACAAATTATATATCATCATGGACTAAAATTCTTCATGTGTATTTATGACCTTGGTTTAAGAATGGTCCGATGCATTGACATTATTCTTGTGTCACTTTGAATTTGGTTAGAGAATGGTCTGGTAGAAGACATTCTCGCTATGGCACTTTGACCATGGTTTGAAGGATGGTTCGACATAGGATATTCTCCTTGTGTTAATTTGACCTTGGTTGGAGAATGGTCCTAGAGGCCACCTAGATGAGTTAGAGCCTCCTAGGATCATGCTCATATCTCTCTCTATGGTGACCTTGTTTGGTGTTGAACTTAAGCTAAGGCCTTTGGTGTTTCTGTAGGTTTTAACCCCGTACAGAAATTACCTGCATACGAATTCTAAATCACAAGAAAATAAAAATGCGAGAGCATAACCCATAAAACACATATACACAAAGATTTCCCACTGGATCTCAAAACCGAGACTA
>APFE031284186.1:309341-321386 GCA_000404065.3 Pinus taeda
GGGGCTCCGCCCCCCCTCTAACCCCCCGGTTCACTACGTCGGTTAGTCGTGGAAAGAATATAACACAACCCAACAGTTTCACCTAGACTGTCTAGTTGCTTGATGGTGAACCTATGCTAGTTGATGTATATATGTCATGAGTACCGACTGTAAGTCTAGGGTATCGACTAGTTGATTGATGATAGTAATAATGATATTGATGATGATGCTTATCTTAATCTTGTTCCTTCCTTATAGAGTTTGTCAACTTGAGAACATCTTGACAAACATTATGAATACCTCCCTAGCTAAGAGGGAGTGTTGAATTTTGTAGCTATGGTCAGTCTTCATAATCATTATTTTTATCGTTGATGTACCTGTAACAATATATTTCTATGTAAACCATGTTCTTCATGGTCGTCTCAAAATAAAATTTGAATTTTTAAATTTTTTATTTTTGACTCCACAAAATGTCCAAGTCGGTCCTCCTTTGATCAAGTTGGCTCTACCCCAAGAGGCACTTATTTGAACCCATTCAAGTGTGTATAAATAGATCATTTGACCTCCATCCAAAGAGAAATTTGAATCACATACAAAATATGTATATTTTTGTTCTCTAGAAAAGGAAGACACGGAGAAAAGAGGTCGAAGAAAGGGAAGGTAAGCTAGTTGACGTTCCAAGTGAAGAAGACTCATGTGTGTAAATATTCACTCTTATCTTCTCACACGTGTGAATGTAGGAGGTCTGAATTTTTCTGTGGTGAAGTCTGAGGTTAGCCCAAGATTTTCTGTGGGATAGTCAGGCCGAAATTCAATCCCTATTGCAGACCTTATTGCAGACCTTTGACAGAGTTTTGTGGAGGTTTGACTTGGCTTCTTGGTGGATTGTTGAGGTTATCATCTTGTTGGTCATTTTATCTATGATCTTGACTTTGATGTCTCTCTTGTTGAATTGATTCTATAAGGAAAGGATTAGTGGGGTTTTACCCTCTAAGGGTTTTCCTATGGTAAACTCTTGTTTTCTTATGTGGCTGTCTCTTTATGATCCTATAGCATTTTGTTTCATTATTGATATTCCTCTGTGTAATTGATTTATGATGGAAAATATCACAAAAAAAAGATTTATCTAATGAAAATTATAAGAAGTAATTATCATTTTAGAGGATTCCCTAAAAATTAAAATATGGCTGATGTAGATGGTAGAGGCACATGGCATATCGTTATCCAATAGTGGCTTGTTTCAGTTAGAATCACCCTAGGGTCTTGGGTTGGGAACCCCAACATAGTGGAGGGAATACAACATAAAGAGACACACAAACAGGTAGTCCTAATACTTAAACAGTTAAACGTGGTACAGAAGGTCTTACCCATAGGTCCTACATTTGAGGTTGTTCCCGTAGGGTTCAAACCCTCTCCTTCTTCCTTGAGCTTTAAGACCTTCAATTCATTCGAGGCAAAGCATATACACCAAAAATAAATGAAATCATGTTCTTGATATCAAGGTTAGATCATATAAGCATGTAAGAAAATAAGCATTAACATGAGATTTTATAAGCAAATCATCATAAATTAATGCATTAATACCATAATCATCAGGAACAAGAAAATGCCTCTTTATTAATGTAAGCTAAAGAAAATATAGAAGAACTACAACCTGAGTCATCCACCGGCTCCAAGCGAAACTGTCCTCTAGATCCATCGTGCCTAGGCCTTAGAAATCCTCCTCAATAAGTATACACAAGCATGTCATGAAGGGATGATGAACGTCTTAAGAAGGAATCAGGGGTTTACTATGACTAGGAGTGTAGAAGGCACAGGGATATCTTCATACTTGACCAGGGATGTAATCGACTATAATATCAATATATAAATCTTCCTCCTTCATTAGGCATTCCCATGGAGATGTCTTTATACTTCTCCAAATTAGTTTTTTCAGTTGGGAAACAATTGGGCCATGGGCTATAGTAGGTGGGTATTTGGTTAAACCTGTAAACCCCACCTACAATAAGGGAGATTATATATATTTTTAGTTATTTAACACATATACGTGGGTTGGGTATAGGAAGACCCGCATTTACACGTGCTTTTGAAAGGGCATAATCGCGTATGGGATTTAAAACATTATTTTTTTAGAAAATGGACCAAGTCTAGTAGGGAAGGGTTGCCCTAGACCATATCATAGAGCATCAAATCTACCAAGGGTGGTAAATGGTGTTAGAACATATGACCCCTAATATATGAGGTCAGAATGGGTACATGATGGCCGAAATGTATTAAGTTTATAGAAATAATCATGCGAGGACCTGAGAGGAGTTCGCCAGATTTCAGCCTACCAAGCGAGTGGAAGCGATCCGAAAGAAAGTTGTTGTCTGAGGCGGGCATACCCATGCTTAGAGATAATAAAGTATGTCTGCATATCAAATACAAAAGTGGACCCGATATGTATACAAGTATAAAAGAACTAAAAATACATAGAGGATCATCTGATTATATCCATAGAAGTACATGTCACAATATCACATATAAAGAACTGATCAATGAGGCTGAAGTAGAAATTTGATCACTGAAGTCATAAAGCTGATCCAAAAAGTACCAAGTCAAATAATGGAACAAATGGTACTACATGAAACTTGGGTGCCAACATATAGGATGTTGCAGTGATCAACTACAACATATAAGGTAGATGGTGTCACTAGTAGAAGCAGGACGAACTGGAAAGTGAACCAAAAAAGGTTGATGCAAACCCGAGGTCTTCACCGACTGTCGTAGTACATTTTCACACAATGGGAATAAAGGATCTAAATTCAACCATCTGAGAAATCATTTGATTACAGGTCATTGATGTATACCATTAACAAACACGATACTAATCACTGATAATGATGATGAGAGCCAAGGTACTCAGTACAATCTAACAAGTGAAAATAAATGATCTGAAGTCAAACCCTTGGAAGAATCTATCAATCAGAAGACAATGATGTATTCCCATTGTTTATAGTGAAGGAATCTACCACTAAGGACTGAAACCCTAAGGTACTACCAAATGGACTCTAGAACTTGTTCCTAGAGAAATCAGTTGAAGTCAATGGGAAAAGATCTACTGGAGGGAATGCATTAAGGATTCCTTGATAAATCCAACACGAGTGTAACCCACAGCCCAAGAATGTGGAAGGAATCAGAAGAAGAAAGATGTAGTAACCAAACCAAAGCACGTTTCTAGTGTACACATGATTTGAAAATGGGGCACTAAAGGCTTCTTGTCATCTTACAAGAAGCTCTCCCACTTCCAAAGATTAAATATTCCCAAGACTTTATGATTAACCAATTGTGGAATTAAAAAAGTGCTTAAAAATAGGTGTATGCTTGTGTTTTTTTTTCAATTGTTCAAGTTCTTATGTATATTTTCTTATGCTGATGTAAAAGTCATATAACAGTAAATAATGCAGCACATAAGCAACACATAAGACAACAAGTTTAATTAGGAGTTCACCCAAACCTCTTAACTCGACTAGGCTCTTTGGGATTATGGCTTGAATTCTTTTACAAGCTCCACACTCAAATCCATTGGTTTACACTGAACCTATGGGTTTAGAAATACCATCTTATCCCATTGGCTGTCCATACTCTGCAGATAGATCTAGACTTCTCTGGTCTTGAGTCCTTCAATCAGCGCCCTGAGCTTCTTGAGCTCAGCTTGCACCAACTCCCTCAGAATTATTTCACTATCTTTGGAACTCCTTCTTCTGTCTTTAGCATACTTTGGACACCAGTGATAACTTGATCATTTCGACCCTTTGCTATTCTACAGCTTCATTACTGCTCCATGGCTCTTAGAAGTCTTTAGGATATTCTGAACTCCATCTCAATGGATTCAGCAGCCACCTATAGTCACTTTGACTATTGGAACCTTGAGAATGAGCCCTAGCTCTATTCTCTGCAACTGCCTCCAACCTCTGGCAGCCTTTGCCTCTGCTCTCGGCTCTGGCTCTGGCTCTCTGGCTCTGGCTCTGGCTCTGGCTTCTCTGAGCTCTCTGGTTTTCACTCGACCTCCAAGCGACTCCAAAAACTCTCTATACTCACAACCATATTTTGGTATTTGTGCGCTCTGTGCATTTGTAACACGTTGGTTACAGTCCTCCATCATGGAAAACCCGACTGTTCACCACAAGAATCCGTTTACAATGGAAAGGAATCATCGGTGTGGGGAAACCCTATCGTTTTGCCTTTATTTTTCCGTGACAGCCAAACAATAGAAATACATAGGAAAATGCCTCATGGAGCATTTAACCGGACTTCAAAAATAAAGGAATCGCCTCTAAAAACCTATCAGGTTCTTCCAAATATCGCTTATCGCAATTGCATAGCGAAATGGTAAAAAAACCAATACATAGGAAATACAAAGAAATCCTGCATTCCCAGATTTCAAAACTTATGAAATTGGGTCTATAAACCCATCAGGTCTAGCCCTTGTCAGCATATGACAATCACATGTTGCAATTACATGTAAATGGTCCTTGTATCTGGGATCACCAATCACCGATATTAGCATATCGCTATCGGCCCCATCGCTATATCGCACCTCCCAATCGCAATGGCCCTAGGGGTCTTCCCATTGGTTATGCCGATTGCCGATCCGCCGATCCACCGATTGCCAATATCACACCTCATGTATTGCATTGGCAGGGTCTATGCCTCTTCTCCTTCGATCGTCGATCGCCCTGATCACCGATTCAATTGCATATTACTCTACTTGGGGTTCCGATATTCGGTGCAACCTACCTATAACCCAATATATGGCAGATCGCTGATTGGGGGTCCTTTTGCCCTTGTGTTAAGTCCTTCCCTTGGCTTTTTCGCTGTGATTTCTTCAATGAGCCTTTTAGGCCATTTTCATAAGAATTTGCCTCCTTTTCAAAGGACCATGGAAAACTTCTTTCTGTGATAACTTCTTCACCTGAAGTCCATTTTAGCCCATTCAAATTGCAGTAGATTAAGAATGACAAGATCTATGCAATGGGACTATTTTTATAAGCATCCTTTGACTTTCATTTTTGAGTAAAAAGTCATATAGGATCTTTTTCTGATCACACCTTCCCACTAAAAATCTTTTGATCTCCAAAAGTCTGATATATGGATCTGGACAGTAAATGAGAGTACCTCACCCTCTTCTTTTAGCCTTCAGACACTTGCCTACATGGATAGTGCCTCTGAACCAAAGCCCTTGAACACCTCCTTCTTGGATGTGCTTATCCCCCTGGGAAGAACTGTCTTCCTCCTTGACTTCCTATAGAACTCTTATTGAGAAGATCACAGAAGGTAGTTTGAACTTCTCTGCCTTGATCATTGATCCAAGGTGGCTCAAACCAATGTGAAGTTACATCTTCTTCACAAAATTTTCATTTGTACCTATTTGACATGATGTGAACAACAACTGTTAACAACAACAAAATTACAGACAACAATTGGATGGCCTAAACTCCTGCTTCAACAAAAGAAACAGATTTCCACATCTTGTGAACACCTCCATGTCTTACATCTACATACAAATGATGGACTAGATAACAAGCCAACAAAACATGCCTTTAAAACAAATGACCCTTCAAGTTAAGCATGTAAAAAAAAATCTCAAGGATTCTTTTCAAAAGATGAAACACTTCATCATTATCTCCATCTTGGAGACCAAATCAACTTTTCTCAAGTCAATATTACATGCATGTTTAAAACAAAGCAATCAACCCTTCAAGTTAATTACACATACATGTTCAAATACAAGGAAATCATCAACATCCCTGTGTTCACGCATAGCAAGCTTATGCATGCATTTCATCCTTCAACTTTCACTTAAGTACACTGTACTTTCGAAGCTGAAATGAAATATAATGTTGCAACAACAAAGTGAGTCTCCTACTCAACTTTTCCGTTCACCTTCTTGGTAAAATTTTACAACTTGCATTCCATTAACAAAGAAATGCAAATAGATGCATCAAATCAAAAGACATGCAATCTTTAATTGGATAAGAACTCTAACCATTTCTTACCAATCCATTTTAAAGGTGTTACCTTTGTCTGCACATCAGCATCAACATGTGAATCATCCTGAAACACATCATCCATGGAATCTTCCTTTGCATTTCTGCCATTTTCTCTTTCCACCTTCTTCAAGTTTTGTGGAAGCATCGTTGGATTTAGAGTCCAACACATTGCAACAATATGTCCTTGCTTATGGTAGTAAGTGCAACACATGTGCATCCTCTTGACAGCATGATTTTCCTTGTCCAACAGACCTTTGGATTCTTGCTTCCTTTCCTTTAAAAGTTCCCTGTATGTCGCCATTCTTTTCCAACATCTAGAAACATTATGGTTATCCAAACCACAAAAGGAACAAGTAATTATTTTCCCATGCTTATATGGAAATTTACCATGCTGAACATAGTAAAAAAGAATATGGTTAGAACTAGATTTATACCTTTCTCTTTCACCTTTATTGCCTTCATTAGGAGGTGAATTAAATGAAGAAGTAGCTCCCTTTGGAACACCATCAACCTCTTCAATGGTTTCAGAGTTTCCACAACTCTCTGGTTCAAGTGCATGCTTATGAACACCAACATCTTGCAAATGATGTTTCAAGCTATTGCATTCTCCACGAATACAATCTTCACACTCTTGAGGTAGAAGACCTGAAATGAAACTCCTTCTTGGAACTGTTTCAATGGCCTTCATGGCATCTTTGGAACTTTCTCCATAAGATTGTCCATAGCCAAGACCCAAATACTTAGGCCTTTCCTCAACTATTATTGGTTCAACAATACCCTGTGCATGTTTACCCAAGCCCTTTCCTTCATAGCCCATCTTGGACATTAACTTGGACCCTATGCCTCTGGTATGTATTTCAAAAGAATCAATATAAACGTTCTTAGAGGAAATTGAAGACAAACATAAATTGTTTACCTATTCTTCAAGCTAATACTTTACTAAGGCTTCTTTGGCAACAAGGAGTTGTGTCTCCAACTCATGAATCCTTTTCAGATTCATATTTGCAATATGAAGTTGCCTCTCAATTTCCTGCAATTTTCCAGAAAGAAACTGCTTCTCTTCCTCCACAGAATTCAACTTCTCTCTAAGTATGCTGCTCTCCCTTCCATCCTCATACATTTTTCTCACCATATCCATCATGGTGAACAATTCTTGCTTCTTGTCTTCATCAAAGACTCTTGTGAAGAAAGAAGAATTTTAGGATTCACTTGTAGAAGTTTTCATTATCAGAATGAACAAAAGAACTTCAAACAATATTAACAAAGAGCTTATTCAGCCAACCTTTTGCAACAAACCTCTTGTGCTTCAAGGATTTCTTTGAGGTCCTTTGGGATAAGAAGAATGGCTTGAGCTCTTCTTCCTTCTTGTCCTATCCTGGACTGAGCTATCAATAGCTTTCCCTTCACCTCTGCAAACTCAAACAATAGTCAGTCTGCAAATAGGAATACAATCAACCTCTGACTATTTAAACACCTTTCAGACAAGCAATCTTTGCTCTATCAATCGAGCATTATGATCCGATACCACATGCTCTGCTATAACCAGCTTTGATATCACATTCTTTGAAGGTGGGGTTAATCAAACTTAAGTTATGATACCACTTGATCTAAAAATGGGGCACTAAAGGCTTCTTGTCATCTTATGAGAACCTCTCCCACTTCCAAAGCTTAAATATTCCCAAGACTTTATGATTACCAATTGATGAATTAAAAAAGTGCTTGAAAATAGGTGTATGCTTGTGTTTGTTTTTAACTGTTCAAGTGCTTATGTATATTTTCTTATGATGATGTAAAACACACATAACAATAAATAATGCAGCGCATAAACAACACATAAGACAACAAGTTTAATTAGGAGTTCACCCAAACCTCTTGGGATACATCTCGATGAGCTCTAGTGAACTCGACTAGGCTCTTTGGGATTATGGCTTAAATTCTTTTACAAGCTCCATGCTCAACTCCATTGGTTTACACTGAATCTATCGGTTTAGAAATACCATCTTATCTCGCTGGCTGTCCATACTCTATAGATAGATCTAGGCTTCTTTGGACTTGACTCCTCCAATCAGTGCTCTGAGCTTCTTGAGCTCTAGCTTGCACCAACTCCCTCAGAATTATTTCAATGTCTCTCGAACTCTTTCTTCTGTCTTCAGCACACTTTGGACACCAACAATATCTTGATCATTTCGACCCTTTGTTGTTCTAAAGCTTCATTACCGCTCCATGGCTCTTAGAAGTCTTTAGTATTTTCTAAACTCCATCTCAATTGATTCAGTGGTCCCCTATAGTCACCTCGACTATTGGAACCTTGAGAATGAGCACTGTCTCTATTCTCTGCCACTGCCTCCAACCTTTGGCGGCCTCTGCTTCTGCTCTCAGCTTTGGCTTTGGCTCTGGATTCTCTAAGCTCTTTGGTTTTCGCTTGACCTCCAAGTGACTCCAAAAACTCTCTGCGCTCACAGCCATCTTCTAGAATTTGTGCGCTCTATGCATTTGTAACACGTTGGTTGTATTCCTCCATCATGGAAAACCCGACTGTTCACCACAAGAATTTGTTTACAATGGAAAGGAATTGTCAACATGGGGAAACCTAATCGTTTTTCCTTTCTTTGGCCGTGACAACCAAATAACAGAAATACACAAGAAAGTGCCTCATGGAGCATTTAATCAGACTTCAAATATTATTGAATCGCCCCTAAAAACCTATCGGGTCCGTCCAAATATTGCTTATCACAATTGCATAGAGAAATGGTCAAAAAACCCAATACACAGGAAATACAAAGAAATCACGCATTCCCAGATTTCAAAACTTATGAAATCAGGTCTATAAACCCATTGGGTCTGACCCTTATCGGCATATTGCAAGTGCACGTCACAATCACATGTAAACGACCCTTGGATTGGGGACCACCGATCGCCGATATCAGAGTATCGCTATCGGCCCTATCATTATATCTCACCTCGCAATCGTAGTGGCCCCAGGGGTCTTCCCATTGGTCATGTCGATCACCGATCTGCCGATCCACTGATTTTCGATATCATACCTCGTGTATCACATTGGTGGGGTCTATGCCTCTGCTCCTCCGATCACAGATTCAATCGCATATCGCTCTACCTGGGGTCTCGATATCAGTTGCAGCCTACCTCCGACCCGATATATCAGAGATCAGTGATTGGGGGTCCTTCTGCCCTTGTGTTAAGTCCTTCCCTTGGCTGTTTCTTGTTGGGTTGTGTTATATTCTTTCCACGACTAACCTATGTAGTGAACTAGGGGGTTCGAGGGGGGGCAGAGCCCCCCCTTCGTTGCGCCAATTGCGCAGCGGGGGGGTACGGGAAATTTTTTTTTGGACCCTATATTAGGTTGGGCAAACCTACCTATGGTTTTCGGTACATGGTTTTGGACGCGATGGTTTTCGGTCCATGGTATTGGATGCTTCGGCATGTATAAATATGTATTGTAACATTGAAAGGAATATAATGAAAAATCAAGCTGGTAGTCTCGGTTTTGAGATCCAGTGGGCAATCTCTGTGTATATGTGTTTTATGTGTTACGCTCTCGTATTTTATTTTTCCTGTCATTTAGAATTCGTATGCAGGTAATTTCTGTACAGGGTTAAAACCTACATTTGGTATCAGAGTTGTTTTGGCTTCAAGGGGACGCCTTTGTTGCTGAGGGGTTTCACTCGAGCCTATGGTAGACCCTGTTCAGTGGGAGATCTGCGAGATCAATTTTTGTGGTGAAAGAAGATGGCGAGCAGCGGAAAGATAGAGATTGAGAAGTTCAATGGTAAGAGTTTTGAGTTGTGGAAACTCAAGATGGAGGATCTGTTGGTGGATAAATATCAGTGGATCGCAGTAGATCTGGGTACTAAACAAACGAGAGTGACTGATGAAGAATGGAAGAAGTTGGATTGGAAGGCAAAGAGCACAATACGATTGTGTGTCTTAGATTCAGTATTCTTGAATATATCAGGGGAAGCTACAATGAAGGCTCTATGGGACAAGTTAGGGACTTTGTACCAATCTAAGTCTCTGGTGAATAAACTGTTCCTGCGGAAAAAGCCGTATAACCTGAGGATGAAAGACAGAGACTCGGTGACAAAGCATCTGAATGCATTTAATACTGTGGTAAGTCAGTTATCATCCGTTGATATTAAAATTTCAGATGAAGATAAGTGCATCAGTCTGTTGTGTTCTCTACCAGATTCGTGGGATAGTCTGGTTATTGCAATAGGTAGCAATGCAACTGCTTTGCAGTTTGATGAAATAGTCTCAGCCTTGCTGACGGAAGAGATGAGACGGAAAAATATGGACAACCATAATGGTGATGCCTTGTCTGTACGAGGACGGTCCCAGAACAGAAACAAAAATAAGTCATCGAGTGGGAGATCTAAATCTAGAGGGAAATCGAAATCTCCAGGAAAACCTACAAAGGTGGTGTGCTGGAAAGGCGGAAAGGAAGGGCACTTCAGAAGGGAGTGTAAATCTAAAGCTCCTGATAAAGGAAAGGGATCTAATGATGCTCCTTCTGCAAAGGAGAAAACCACCTCAGATGAAGGTGGGGATGTGTACTTGGCTTCTTCAAGTACACATGTAGATCATCAGGCATGGTTAATTGACTCAGGTGCATCCTTTCACTTCAATCCCCATAGAGAGTGGTTCTGCGAGTATGAGAAATACGATGGTGGTGATGTCTTCTTAGAAGATGATAGGAAGGCTAGAATCTTTGGTGGTAAAAGTAAAGTTGAAGTTGCAAGGTGGAAGGGTTAGAACCCTTCGGGTGTTCTGCATATTCCTGCGTTGGCCAGAAATCTGATTTCTGTAAGCAAGTTGGATGATGCAGGTGTAAAGACAGTGTTCGAGAAGGATACCTACAAGAAGGTTCGAGGAGCACTGGTATTCATGCGGGGAGTTCGGATTGGAACTCTGTACAAACGGCAAGGTAGCACTGTTGTTGATGGGTGCAATAGTTCTATGGTTCCTGAAAATGGAGTAGAAAATCTAGTGGTCTCTGGAGAGAAGACCATGCTGTGGCATCAAAGGCTTGGACATATTGGAGAGAAGGGCCTTCGAATACTTCATGGTAAGGTATGGTAGAAGGTATGAGTAATAGCTCTCTGGATTTTGATTTCTGTGAAAATTGTGTATATGGGAAGCAGAATCAGGTGAGTTTCCCCTATGGTGGTAAGAGGACAAAACAAATATTAGAGCTTGTGCACAGTGATGTGTTTGGACCTATGAAAGTTCCATCACTGGGTAAGTCTGTGTACTATGTATCATTTATAGATGACTTCTCAAGGAATACATGGATATATTTCCTTAAGAAGAAATCTGAACTCTTTGACAGGTTTAAAGAATTTAAGGCTCTGGTGGAAAATCAGACAGAGAAGAAGATAAAGGTGCTGAGGACAGATAATGGTGGAGAATTCTGCAACAAGGAATTTGAAGAATTCTATAAGAAGTGTGGTATAGCACGACAGAAGACTAATCCATATACACCTCAGCAAAATGGAGTCGCAGAAAGAATGAACAAGACGTTGATGGAAAGGGCAAGAAGCATGCTCAGTGGTGCCAAGTTAGGACTAGAATTCTGGGCAGAGGCGGTGGATATTGCATGTTACTTGGTCAACAGGTCACCTTCATCAGCGTTGGAGGATAAGACTCCACAAGAAGTATGGACTCGTAATAAACCCTCTCTTTCACATCTGAAGGTATTTGGATGTGATGCATGTGTACATGTTCCAAAGGAGAAACGAACCAAGTTGGATAGTAAATCCGAAAAGTGCATCTTTATTGGGTATAAGGATGTTTTAAAGGGTTATAAGCTTTGGAATCCAGTAACAAGGAAGGTTGTGTACAGTCAAGATGTGGTGTTCAGAAAGGTAAAATATGTTATTAAACATGAAGTCCAACCAAAGGAACCTGTGAAGATAGAGTTTGAACTAAAGGAGGAAGAATCAGACTCTGTAGCAGAGGAGGAATTAGAAGATGAAGAGCCACAAACTTCGGCTGTGAGAAGATCAGTTCGAGAAAG
>APFE031284186.1:323722-342839 GCA_000404065.3 Pinus taeda
GGTTTTGGGATCCAGTGGGAAATCTCTATGTATATGTGTTTTATGTGTTATGCTCTCGCATTGTTTATTTTTCTGTGATTTAGAATTCGTATGCAGGTACTTTTACGGGGTTAAAACCTACTTTTCTAATGTGATTTCTTCAATGAGATTTTTAGGCCATTTTCATAAGAATTTGCCTCCTTTTCAAAGGACCATGGCAAACTTCTTTCTGTGATAACTTCTTCGCCCGAAGTCCACTTTAGCCCATTCAAATTGCAATAGATTCAGAATGACAAGATCTATGCAATGGGACTATTTTCAAAAGCATCCTTTGACTTTCATTTTTGAGTAAAAAATCATCTAGGATCATTTTTTGATCAACACAAAATGTAGCTAGTGCACAATAGAAACCCTTTGTACCAAACAATAATGAAAGCTGACATAGAGGCGAGGAATCCGCCAATGAGGTCAAATGGAAACCAAGTATTGCAAGAATCCCAATGTGTGATAATGAAAGATGACGTTGAACACAAGGGAAACCACTCAGTCAAAGACCCATGATACTGATCGATGCCAAGAATGTCAAGGTCACCTATCAATGATGGAAATAGGGTCAGGGTGCAACTCTAGGTCTACTCTTAGATCAATTTGTCATAGTCGATAAGAGCAAGACTTGCCAACAAGAAGTTAATGAAGACCTTCTTAAACCAGCACAAGTAAAGGACCAAAGAGCTGATGTGATAGTGAACATGACTCTGACAACCAAGGATGGTCGACTGAAAATAAGTCAAGAGACAACGCAGAAAGGTCGACTCAAGTTTACTTCTCTTGAACAAAAGAACAACTCAAATGTGACAATATGGAAATATATGATAACTTTGTATACGTTTGTCATGAAAAAGGCACAAACAAACTCTCCATATTATTGGAAGATATAACCAAACAGAGGAGTATTGACTCAATAACAAGGTTACGACTCTCTTAAGTCAAACTAAATCCCATCCCAATGGAGGAAGACTTGATTTTGAGTGCTTTGTTCAAGGGAGACACAAATGACTCTAGCTGCCATCAATCATGGAAGTAATGTCTCGTTCCCGCTCTTTTTTGGAATAGATAATTTTTTTGTCTTCTTCATATTTGGAAAGCTTGAAAAATAATAAAAGAATGCCTACGGTACAGTGGAAAGAACGAGTGTCCACATATAGATGCACTAACTCTTGGAAGGGGAAAATTCCTATGCTCAATGCAAGGTGACAAAATTGGTCAATGACACTGAAAGGAATGTTCTTTCCACAGGCATAAGGTGTCAAGTTGTAGAGGCTAAGTGATTGCAAGGTTGATTTTGCAGAAAGACATGGTCAAAAAGTGGCTTATACATGAGTCTAAGTGAATCCAGTTTAAGGCCAAAAGGTACAAATAGTCAACATGGAATGCAGAAGTACAACTCAACATCTGGGAGCCTCTAGGGTATAAATCCAGAAAGATAGTGAAGAAGAAGGAGAACGAGGCTTCATTGCAAAGTCATGGTGAGACTAAAGAGGACTTCTGAGCCTAAGAACAAAATTTTAGCATGGGTGCCAAGTAACAACAAGGTATTATCTAGGGTGTCCATGATAAGGTAGGCTCTACCACACAAGTTATGAAACTTCTAAGCAATGAGAAGGTTTTGCATCATATCTTGGTGGGGTCGATCCTAAGGCCGTGTTGTAGCAGCTCCAAGACCCTCCAAAAATTTTGGTCTGCATCCAATTTCAAAGCCTCCTTTGAAAGTTTTAATTGGTGACTCCATGAACTTGGGTTCACTCCATGAGCTCGTGTGAGTCTTCACACCCACCTTTCTTGATCATTCCATCGAAAACTTTTTCATGTTGATGTGAATATCATGCTTGTGACCATGTTCTGGTCATACACAAGGTCTTCGATTCATGTGTACTTATTGTGTTCTCTATGTAAACATCCATCGCACTCATACACAGAGTCGAATACATTGTCACACAAGCGTTGTCATAGTCATCCAAGGATTAATCACAAGCATCGCACTTGTCACTCACACTATCAGTCAATCATGATGAGCATGTGAGTTTGGATGGTTTGAGTCATCTCATCATTAAGTAATGTAAGTGTGTGTTTGTAAGATCACATATGCACCTCTCCACTCGTTCACACACTTAGTCATTTTGCTGATGTTCTGATCACTGCATTCCCCTCTGACAACTGGACCTTCACCCAGCCATCAAATCAATCAAGTGTCACCCAGAACATCACAGAAGCACCAAGCAAGCCATTTCAAGTTGTGCTGCTAGCAAGCAAATCAATCAACCTTCATGCTCATTAACCGGAGAATGTGATCGAGCAGCCACCTTGGGACTAACTCCCCTCAAAAATTGCACAGAGACTACAAACCTTGCCTGTTCTTTTGATTGAGAAAATTTAACAGACAAGCCAGATAGACACCTAGTGCCTATCCTTGTCTCCCTCAAAAATTTGTGCAGTTTTCCCAGCTAGCCCACAAGTCAACTGATTGGCTATTCACCTGGAAAACTGTGCAGATTTCAAGAGAAAGCCCTCTGCTGCCTAGCAGTCTTCTTATCTGAGAAACTATGCAAAGGTGATTAGCAGACCAACCCTCCACCATTAGGGTAGTTTTTCCTACAAGCAGATCCCAGCAACTGACTACTAGTTCCTTCTAGGATTTGCATAGTTTTTGCTACTATGCTCCTGCAGCTGACTTCCAGTTCCCTCTAGGAATTGCATAGTTTTTTATGCTAATGTCCTAGCAGCTGACTACTAGTTGCATCCAGGAATTGTGCAGTTTTGGTTGCCAGCCTCCTGCTGCCCACTCCTTCCAAAAATTGCATAGATTATTCCTGCCCAGCCTTCCCACAGCCCGGAATCCTCCTCTAAAAAACCATGTAGTTTTGTCCTCCAGTCGAGCTAGAACCCACGAACAGTCACTATCGATCTGGATTTCCCATATCCATCACCAAGTGACTTCTTTGTAGTTTTCACCAGCAGTTCCTGGAGCCTCCATCCCAGCTCGAAACTCACAATATTGTCCCCTCTCCCAGTCACCTACATCCAAAACGATCATGCATCATGGTAGAATAGGGGGTTTATGGATTTGATTTCATATCGTCATGAGTGACTGCATATACAGGAACACAAACAAACATGGCATGATGATGGACGTGATGAACAAAGAGAGTACATGTAGAAGGACATGTTTGCCAATGAACGAATAAATGATGCATGCAAAGAGATGTGCTCATGAATGGATGATCATGCAAATATGTGTTCGTGGATGGATGGACGGACGAACATGCAAGGATATGTTCACACAAAGATGGATGGGTGAAGATGAACTTTTTGTGAACAGACGAACCTGTCATGCATGCCAACATACAAGCAAGGAGCAATGTGTGAATGCAACATCAAGCAAACCCAACAACTATCAAAAACTTCATGCACCTTGCCATGCGGAGGTGAAGCTGTGACACACCATGAGGACATCCATCACCAACAACACTGCAACTTAACATGCACACCAGCAGCGACACGAATGTACCAGGATTGTCATGTCAAGTCTTGTCATGAGTCAAGTCATCCACATCTCTACTGTGGGCCATACTGTCAATCAATGTAATGTAATGTGGAAGTCCAAGTGACCCACTTGTCATATGAAGAGTCATGTAAATTTGAAAGGTCATGGAAGTCAAACAGTCATTTGGGAAGTTGAACAACCACAAGGGTCAGTTTCACCCTTGGCTATAAGTACCACCTCATTTGTACATGCAATGGAATTTTTACCTCGGCTCCTCCCACATAGCCTTGAGAGTCTGTAATCTTTTCTTTGAGGAGTAATTAGTGGCTCCAATACCCCATGCATGGAGTTATTGATGTATGGTGTAATGATGTGTCTTGGAACTTTCACTTAATTCAGAAGCTTGCTAATAGGCCAACACATTTTCACACGTGTATTTTAACTATTGTAAGACTGATCTTGAACACCTGTAATGCATGTTACTTTAACCTGTGTTTAACACTTGAACTCATTCAATTGTTGTAATACATATATATTAATGAAAATATGTTGTATGAGTTGTTAACACTGTTATGCCTGTGTTGATTACCCCCTCGACATCAGACAAACCTTTCAAGTAAACTTTCTATAACAACTGCCGCACTCATGCAAACTCCTCCGCTGTGTGTTGTATGTGTTATGTTTCCTTGTGTGACGTGACTGCCATATCCATGTGAACTGCTCTTTCAGAAGTTGTGCATGTCCTGTTGTGTTGAGTGTTCCTAACAGAGTTGGGAATTCCTCCCATCCAACTTAGGACTCACTGACACCCTCTGCCTCTACAGTGAAATAACCATTGACACAAGTAACACTAGCAATCACTAGGCACGTGAACCTCACTACTCGAAGACAAAGCATACCACTCTCCTATGCTCACAAGCAAGAGCTGAGGCAAATATTTAAGATAATGGAAACCGGGCCATCATACCGAATGGGACTCCCACACCAAACAGTGTGAGGTCTAGTTGGGGCTTCATACCGGGATGGTCCCATGAATGTTAGCGGGTCCAACACCATCAACATATTTAGCACTAGAAGGAGGGATGCCAGTTGTATATGGTTGAACATCCTCTCACACTCACTCATCAACCATCTGGTCAATATAGTAACTTGCACTCCCTCTCACCTACACGTGACTTTGTAGCTGGTTACTTCTCACCTCCCAAGACTGAACATGAAATTCCATATCATCACCTTTTCTCCACCTGTCCCATCACTCACCATTTCATGAAAGCAATTGGATTAATCCCAAGCATAGAACATCTTCCATACGCAACAAGGAAGCCAAAAGCCACTCCCATAGGGGTTATTGTATCGCCAGTGGAAGAAGCAGTTCTTACTAAACTTGAAGTTATGGTAGAAGATATTGAAGACAGAGAGGAACCTCCAGTCTTCTGACAAGGGGAGCGAGACACCCTTGTGATCTTGGGATTAGACTTTGGTACAAGAGACAAAGGGGAAGGTAGCAGAGGAGGCGGAGGTGGAGACAAACCAACAGACTCAGAGCTAGAACCGTCATATTCTAAATAAGAGGAGGAGAATGAAGAAGAGGAAGAGATGGCTGACGAAGATCTGGAATGGATGACTGAGGGACCATTAGCTCTCCTAGGTTCTTTGCACAAGATTCCAAAGTGAGAGGAGAGAATGAGCATCAATTTCAACCCTGACATCACAGTGAAGGCAAAAGATCATTTGGACAACTTCTACCTTTCGTTGCAGACCCTTGAAGTATAGTATGAAGATGTAGCATGTAGATTATTTCCATGTACCTTGGATGGTCACACAACTGCATGGCACCACCGCCTTCCATCCAACTCCATACAGAACTAGGGTGCATTCAAACGCATGTGTCTTGAAAAGTTTGCTGATGATGAGAGCCCAGCTATGTTACTCAAAGAATTAGGAAGCCTTAAGATGGAGGGGAAGAAAAGGTAAAAGATTTCAATCAAAGGTTTACATGCATATTGAACAAATTTTCAGTGGACACCAAACCTCATGAATCCATCATTATTGATTACTACACGTCCACACTACCAACCGGAATTGTGTAGTTCATCAAGTGAGCTGCAAAACCAACACTATTGGAAAACTACAAAGAGGCTATTGCTGTTGAGAAAGACTTGCGTGTGACTGCAGTCATCAAGGATGATGAAGTAGCAAAAGGACTCCAAAGACATGAGAAGGAAATCCAAAGAGATGGTGAGCAAGGGTAGAAACAAGGAAACAAATGATATTAAAACCCTCACTCGCCTCGTCAAGAACTTGACAACAGATGTGTCCAAGCTTAAACAACAGAAAATAGACACATTTGCAAGAAACAACCCGCCCAGACAGAGACAAGGAAGCATGTCATTAGGTAGCAACCGGGAGACCAGAAACTGTGCAGAGCTCTTTGTTCCACCTCAATCAGTGATCAAATTCTAAGTTTTGTTCATTCCACGAAGAACACCACCTCGAGTTCACTTGTTCGGGAGGGAAGCAAGTCGCAAGCTCTGTATGCAATCATATATTTGATGCAGAAAACAATATGCAGGCTTAGCCAGAAGACAGAGCTAATGATGAAGATGCTGCACCTGATGAAGAATCAAGTTCTGGGCACGTGGTCAACATGTATCAGTGCTCACAAACAACATTAAAGACAAACACCTAGAAATAGCCCCCAAGCAAAGTGACGATTAAAATATTAGGAATAAAGTGGCTCCCCTTACACTTAGGGAAGCACAAAAAAAGATAAAACTGTTTTTGAGGAAGGATGATCCACTAGCCGCCCTAAAGCAGAAAACATAGAACAAGTCCAAGAAGACAACAGCGGACAAGAGTACCTCCATGAGAAGCAAACTGCAGAACACTATGCCAGGCAACACGAACATCAGTCTAAACTGGGACATCTCAGTGAGTCTTCCACTTATGGACTACAACATTGTAGATGACATGAAGAAGACTTGCACAAACATGAGTTTGTTTGAGTTAACGAAGATCCAGAGAAAGCGAGGCATCTTGCTGCACGCACTGGGACTGACAACAACAGAGAACGTAACCTCTACCAACAAGGGAGCCAATACACCTCCTGAATCACTTTCCAATGTGCTAAATGCACTCCAGATGGAAGAAGAAAACTTAGGTTGGCCTCCATTCTTGCTCTTGTTTGAATTTTTTAACTATAATGTTCACAACTGCTTGGTTGATTCTGGCGTGGCAGCCAACGTCATGACGCTCTCCATTTCTAAGAAGATCAATGCACAATTGAGCAAGATATCTGTGCAAATCATCCAACATGATCGAACATCTATACCAGCCATTGGTGAACTCTGAGATGTGATCATCTAACTATCCCATGATAGTCGAGTCCACCAATGCATCAACATAGTGGTTGTGGACATACCAGAAGCATACAGTTTACTACTCAACAGAGACTAGTCTAGCAAGCTGAACAAATATTTTACTATAGACTGGTCCAACAAGATGAAAAAATATTTTTCTATAGATTGGTCGTACATGTGGCTTCCATACAATGGAAAAAAAAACCAAATCCGGGTGTTATCCGAGAGGTATATGAAGCAAAATGTCACTCCCATCAATGGCGAGAACGAACCATTGGCCTTCGAAGAACTTATTTTTGGAAACGGCCTCCTAGAGATAATGTTGGGGTGTTATCCTACATGGCTAGCTCCAACCCCACCAGAAACGTAGTTGGGCCTCCTTCCTTGCGCAACTAATGGTAATGAAACATGTACGGTACATTGTACCAATAGTAGCAGTAGTACAAGCACGTCAAATAGTCCATGTATAGACAAGTTGTGGACCATGTACTTTGACGGATCAAAGACATAGGACGATTATAGAGCCAAGAGTGTCTTGATCTACCCATACAACAAGAAGCATTTGGTTTCAAGTCACTTGGAGTTCTATTGCACGAACAATGTTTCTAAGTATGAGGCACTCATGTTGGGCTTGCTGAAAGCCATCAGACTTAGCGTGGTCACGCTCAAAGTGGTAGCTGATTCAGAGATAGTGGTATGGAAGGTATGTAACACCATTCACTGTTTGTCACCACATATCAAAAGTTACCAGCAAGAGGTATGGTGATTGATCTCTATCTTCAAAGCATTTAACATCACTGTTGTACCATGTACGTGTAATGTAGTTCCCAATGCTCTGGAAAATGTAGCTTCATGAATGTCACTAATTAGGGATAGATTTACTATTGAAATTTTGTACAAACCATCTATCCCGAATAACACAATTAACTTACGTGTGTTTAATGATGATCAACAGATACTGCATTTCATGGTCAATGCTAATGTCTTCAAAGATGTAGTGATAGATGATGGCGAGCATGAGTGCTCTCTACAAGAATAAGCTATAGTAACAGGAAAGGCCACCTTATCATGAAGGGTGTGGAATCTTTGGAAAAATTTTATGACTTGCATGAACATTTTGAGGGGCCGAGGAATAGCAAGACCCACAGCTCCACCATGATGCATGAATTGATCAACTTGGGAATAGAAAAAGATCCAAATTTCATCAATCTTGGCACATGTTGCATGCAGCAAGAGCGGAAAGCCTTTGTCTGCCTATTCAAACAGTACTGAGATGTGTTCATGTGGACATACAGTGATCTGAAAACTTATGACACACAGATAATCCAACACATCATTCCAATCAAAGAAAGGGTCAAGCCATATCAGTAGAAGCTGAGAAAGTACACCTGTCACTTGAACCCCTCATACAGAAAGAGCTCACCAAGTTGTGGGATGCACGGATCATATACAAAGTTCGTCATTCCACATGGGTTTCAAACCTTGTTCCTATACACAAGAAATGTAGGGAAATCTGCTTGTGTGTTGATTTTCGAAACATGAACCATGCCTCGGAAAAGGACAAATACCCTGTGATGTCTATGGACCACATTCTCCAAATAGTATTTGGGACACAAATGTTTTGCCTACTCAATGGTTTTTTAGGATACAATCAAGTTCTAGTAGCAGAACCTGACAAACTTAAGACTACCTTACATACCAAGTGGGGTACGTTCGCTTATAGACAAATGCCATTAGGGCTTGTAAATGCAGGTGCAACCTTTTAGCACTCCATGAACATCGCTTTTCACAGACTCATCAGACAGAGCATAGTGGTATACCTCAATGATGTGACTATGTTCTCAAGGAGACGTGAGGACCACATACACCATCTGAAGAAAAATTTTGAGTGATTCCGGAAATACGAGATTTCCTTGAATCCCAAAAAGAGTGTATCCACAATGTTTGAGGGGAACCTTCTCAGACACATTGTTGCTAGAAGCTGGATCAAGGTTGATCGGGACTAGGTCCATAATATTACACAAATCCCTCACCTAGCCAACAAGAAAACCATGCAATCCTTCTTATGCAAGATAAACGTCCCCCGCAAGTTCATCTTGGATTTTGCACAAATAGTCAATGCCATACAGAACATGATCAATAAAGATGCAGTCTAGAGTTGGGGCAAGAGGGAAATTATGCATTCACCCATATCAAGTAGGCTATTGTAGAAGCCCCTGCACTCTATAGCCTAGATTTCAAGAATGATTTCCTTCTATATACCTTCGCCTCCGATAATTTGCACACTGTAGTACTCACTCAGAAGGATGAGATGAACGATGAACATCCCATCTCCCTCATGAGCGCAAGCATGCAAGGACCAAAAATGAACTACCCCGCCATTGACAAGCAAGCATATGCAGTGAAACACTTCAGGCCCTACTTGGTGAAGAACCACTGCATAGTCTACATCCCTCACCTAGCAGTGTGCACACTGCTTGTACAACAAGAATTGAGTGAAGTACATGCAAATTGGATGACATGTTTGGATGAGTATGATATTGAAATCAAGTGAGTTCACACGATCAAAGGACATGGGCTTTGCAAACTTGTAGTTGAAGCAGTAAATGCATCGAAGAGTGAAGAAGAGCTCACTGGCTAGGGGCAGGAAGTTGAGATGTATGATATAAGGTGAGCAACACCCACTGAAGACGGAACCTCTTGGTATGCAGATGTGTGCTAGTACCTTGAGTATGACATTTTACCCTCTCACGTTTCCATCAGACATAAGAGGGCATTGCGCCTCAAAGATTTAGTATATCATTCAGTGCACGGAGTGCTTTATAGGAAGCACAACAACGAATTTTTGCTTAGGTTCTTGGAGGCACATGAATAAGAGAAGGTATTACAAGATTTTCTTGACATGCCCTTCGAGGGTCACTTTGCAGGAAACAGCATTGTGCACAATGTTATGTGAACCAGTTTCTATTGGCCCACATTATTCAAGGATGTGCATGCTTATACCCACAAGTACCAGTTTGTCAGTGATGCACCGCCAGAGCATGAAGGTCAGCAACCCCACTCACCATTCCAACAGTGGGGCTTGGACATCATTGGGGATATTTTCCCGCATTCATCAAAATAACACCACTACATTCTAACAATAGCTAATTACTTCACGAGGTTAGCCGACAGCCAAGGAAGGTGTAAGCATGACCAACCGATAGTGTGGACTCTAAAGTTAGTGTGCAGACTAAAGGCATTAGAAGATAAGATCACGCGAGCTATGGACCATTGGATCGACTGAATAATAGGGGGTTTATCACTGAATTTGCAATAGATACGACCATGAGCTATAGTGAAGTAGAATGACGTTTTCTCAAGGGACCGAGAGGTAAGTACATTATCTTTGAATACCTAGATTAAGATGTTTTTATGTGAAAAGTGGGTTATGTGAATACATTGATGTTCGGAACGACACGGAGCAGAAAGATCTACAAAGGTTCTGGGGAATTAGGAAACAGTCCCTTAATTTCACCTTCGTGAGAGATCGAGGAAGAGCTCGCTCAGGTCTTTCCAAGAAGTACAGTTAGTTTGATAAGGTAGTGCATCCTGCAGTTACCACCTCCACTTACGCCATCACCCACATCCCCTCCTTCACCTCCATCTCCACCCACTCCACCTCCACCACCCCCATAGTTCATCATGGCAAGCATGATCAAGCTACCCATATTCAGAGGAGTAGGTAATGAGCATCCAGACCAGTTCTGGTTCGTTGTAAGAGTAGTGTGGGAAGCGCAAGGGGTCATAGACGACAACATTAAGAAGGCTACATTAGTGAGCACATTGTAGGATCGTGTGTTGAAATGGTATATAAAGCACTCTAATGATCATCCAAATGTGTTGAACAGAGAGTTTAGCCAGCGAAAATTAGAGACACAGTCAATCATAGGGTTTAAAGAGATTATGACGCTTTCAGGCGAGATCCCGTGGGATCTAGATCAGCGACTAAAGAGTACGATCCACGAGGCTAATATGACGCTCACGGATGCATAGCATCACACCTGATTTGTGGCATCTCTAACACCGCACCTGAGGATAGCACTGTCGTAACAGAAACTTTCTACCCAGGTCGAAGAGTTGGAAATGGCGATGAGGTTGCATGAGACACCGATACAAGATATGGGGCTAGGAATTCAACAAATTGACGCACAACTACAAAATCTCTACCTGGAAATGTAGAGCTTGAAGAAGGATAGGGCACCGCGGCCAGAGTTGCATGAGGAAGTATGGTGCATAAAATGCAAGGGCTAGGGCCATGACAAGGATCACTGCCCAGTATTCCCAAACTACTTGGCAGGAGGGGGGCGATTGTTGTTGAGACCAGAGGCATAGGCAGGGTCAAGTGTGACACCTGCATTATGGTGCGCGATTTGTCAGATAGGAGGGAAGCACACAATGAATAATTGTCATTTGTTGCAAAATTATACACAGAATCCCCAGTAGATGTTTTGTAATTTTTGCAGATCAGTAGGCCACAGCGAGCGTACTTGTCACAACTACAAGTTAATGATGGATCAGACCCCAGCCTATTAGATGCAAATAGAAATACGATTCCTTGACCCAATGGCAGGGATGGCGTGCATTGGATTTCAAGGGCAAGGTCGACGATGAGGAGGAATGGGGCCAGGAAGGGGCCGTGGCCAGTTAATTTGTTACAATTGTGGAGGACCAGGGCACTACGCCCGTGATTGTACCAATCCGACGAGAGTATCCTGTTCATACCATGCTCAATTTGATCATGAAATGGTGGATTGTCCTACGTTTATCACACAGATGCGTGGGAAAGGGGTACTCCAGTCTACTCCAACTCAAAATATTTAAATGATGAGGGTTGAACCCCGCGAAGAGGACCTAAATGTGAACATAGTGCTTAGAAGTGGTGTGACCACAGGGGAAGATAAGGGGAAGCAGCCTGAGGAAGATACATGGGTTCGCAAGGCTCCTACAAAGGAACCTGAGTTTGACTTAGAATGCACAAAGGAGACGTTCATGGAAGCTAAGAAGAGCTTCGCGGAGGCCTCCACTTTAGGTAGTCAAGATCAACCAGAAACAAGGATGGATCCTTCTATGCTTACTACCTTTTTGGATACATGCATGAAACTGCTGCATGACAATAAGGAAGTTAAGGGACTACAGGAATTGATAACTAGGTGCGCAGGGTCAGCGGAACCACATGTAGTCCGGAAATTGGGAAAGCGTGCATTGCGCACTAGGAGGGAAATGAGATTGACGGGGCAGAATGGTGAGTATGAAATGGATCAGGTAATCCTAGACCTGGGTTTAGACACGAATGTATTACCAAAGAAAACATGGGAACGTATGGTAGGCCCACATTACAATGGTCCCCTATTCAATTACGAATGGCGAACCAATAGAAGAGTTTGCCCATGGGGAGGTTGCAAGGGGTAACAGTTGATATCAAAGGTGCGAGCACGCAATCGGACTTTGAAGTAATATAGATTGTTGATGCCAACAATCCTTATCCTGCGTTGCTAGGAATATACTAGGCCACTTATATGAATGGAGTCATCAATCTGAAGAAGTGGAAGATGATATCGAGACAAAGTCCCTACGTGTAGTAGTTCCGCTAGACCCAGCCGAAGGAGCACACTAAACCAAACCACTGCATAACGATGAAAGCGATGATGAGCTGGATTTTATTTACCAGATAACGGTGCAAGACCATGATCAGGTGAACCCAAATGTAGATGGGAGAATATCATGGGAGCGTGACAGTTCCTGTACTTCGGATTCATACAAAGAAATAGAATGCTGGCAGAATAGGTTGCATGAAGTGACAACGTTGAATTGCAACATGATGATTAGGTCCCTGCATTGCATGACAATAGAGGCAAGGGAACTGCCAACATATGATGGAGTGACAATGGTGGATGAATTCCTGGACAAATTTGAAAGCGCAATACTGGAACAGTAGCGGTACGGTGCACTGGAATGGGTGCTACGCGCAACACATGCACGATGGTGGAATACACATAAGAAGACCATTGGAGATGGATGTGCTTGTAGTTTGGAAGTCCCCAGTGTTGAACGAGAGCTGGGTAGCCAGGAAAAAGTAGTTTGCATGCCCACCTATGTTGATGGGTGCAGACGTATGCTGTGTAAGCACATCCCAGACTAAGGATCGAAAATTAGAACCCAACACGGCAGCAGGAAAAGTGATGCACACCACAAATATTCCACGTCGGAGCATTCGTAAAGCTATGTGGAATCATGAACAGATTTTACCAGGGGGAACGAACTGATTGGGACCTGTGCGTGCCAGTGGTTTGATGGGCCTATAGGGCCATGCACAAGAACCTGAGTGTGGGAATGATTTTGAAGATGATGAGCAGAGTCGAGGTTGTAGCTTTGGGAAAGAATCCTCATGAAATAACTCCTGTAATTGGGACAGCACGAGAGGACCAGAGCGAAGAGATTATGCAGTCACGCGACGACAAACATATGTAGATTCAAGAAACCATTCAGTGAGGGAACATTGAGCTTCATGAACTCGAAGAAGATCAGGCACGACTGAAGCAAAAAATCATATTAATGAACACGGATATCAGAAAGCTAGAAACCAAAATTGCACAAGCATTACGCGTCAACAAAAGGATAGGGCAACATATGGCCAGCCCTACCACCGCACTAGAAGATTATCACCGAGAATTTCTGGCTATACTACCATGGCTGCGACCGCACCTTATCAGACAAAGTAACCAGGGAAGTGCACAGCATAAGGAAGAACGCGAGGCACTGACTAGAGTGAGGGTAACTAAGGAAGGCCCGTGGAGCAGGTTGGAAGGTGAATTCAAGCCTCGCACCAGTAGTGCAAACACCAAACTATCCGTAGGAAGCATAGTCTCAACACTCCAAGTAGTTAAAAGAGAGCGTGAGACTATAAAAGAGTCTGTATGGGAGCTCCGTGACATAGAAGCTGCACATAGGGTCAGTATGACACATAGGTCACATTCACGCACAAGGGGTTGTGTTGCCACGTGGGTAGGCTAGAAAGTGACCATTGGTGTCACTGTTCATGACAAGATGTCCAAGTTAAGGCAACGAGGAGCGGATGGCAGGTAGTTAAAACATAAATTCAGAACTAGATTTGGGACTATTTGCCACATTATCACATTAATAAGCCGAATATGGGGGGAACAGTCGAATTTGAATTCAAAAGGGCCTATAAATCATAGGTGGCTCTCCACTGAACAACCCTTGTCATTTTGAGAATTTCGTTGTTACGTTATCAAGTGGGTATGAACCTGACGAATTTGGAGGCTATGAGAGCAAGTCCGTGGTTTGAAACATTGCCAAAGGAGACACAAGATTCCCTGATCAAGATGATGACAACAACCAGCGAAGCCACGCAGAGCTCTATGCTGCAAGTAGGGGATGCATCTGAAATCCCTAAATCACCCCAGATGCCAAGGCCCAAAAAGGATACACAGGCAGTAGGACCGGTTTGTATGTGTCCGCGAAATCCGTTGTTTGGTAAGCTATCAATGGAAGGTAAGGGTAAGATGGTTAATATTGAGACAGATGATGATGAGGAGGATCTTCAGGCCTTTGTAGAAGAGATTGAACCAGAAGAAGAAGTGGTGAAAGACATTCAACCAGTTCGCACTGCAACAAAACTACCCAAATATGTCCCCCCACGAAAAGGGAAGGCAAAAGTACCCAAGGACATGGACACAGTTAAGAGTGCACTAGAAACCTCACTCCTCCCATATGGAATTCTATTTGAGGGTTCAACCTTGGGCCGCGTACCCACGATGAAATTTGAAGATTGGGACCTCGTAGATAGTGAAAAGTTCCCACATCTGGAGACTAGCCAACTTATGAAGCAAAGTAAGGAGGGGGTAGTTACAACGTTGCAGCCACGGAAATGGCTACACAGGGTGGAGGAGGTTGGTCTACTCCACCTACTATGGATTTCTCACTTTCATTGGGCACCAATCATGATATTCGTCATCAGGCAACTGCTTTGCCTAGTGCATGAGGGGTACTTGTGGCTGGAGGAGCCAATTCCCATTATGGCAGAGCTGATTCATAGGATTTCAAACCTTCCTTGCATGGGAAGGGACCCCACGGAAATAGCTGGCCAAAGTGGAGACTTGGTGCTCACAAAAGCCATGAAGAAGAAATACAAGCTAGAGAAGAAGTAGAGGGGCTATGTGATTACTAGCATTTAAGACAAAGGGGTGTGTGTAGCCACTCAGCTGTTGGCAGGAGAAATGATGAGAAAATGCCATGGAAATGAGGTACTAGCAACATTCATCGCGTTGGCCGAGAAATGCACCGAGGGGGTATAGTTCATGGGCGTAGTTCCTTTGCGAGGAGTTCCTGGTGAACTGCAAGGAGGCTCAGGAGCAGGGTAAGACCTTTCACTATGCATGGTTTCTCTTATCCATCTTGTTGGTTCTAGGGGAATTGCCGAAGGATAGTCAACTTCCTCCCCTGGACTAGGACTTGCCAGAGGTAGTGAAACACACGTTGCTCTAGGCGACAAGGCACACCACGTGCATCCGCGAGATCAATATCTTTTGGATTCCCATGGAGTGAGCGTACGGATGTGGATCCAAAAATGGCCGCACCTATCCCCCACGATATATGATAGACTGCGAAGCTTTGCAGACTTTAAGACGAATATGCACAATGTGTATATCAAGACACGGAAGGATCCGGAGTAGAACAGGACCAAACTCCCGTTCATCACAATCGATGACACGGTGTTCGTGGTGCTCGACTCATGGCCACCTAAATGGCATGCAACAGATCTGGCAGCGTGTGATGAGGCAATGATACAAAGACAGAGGGATTCCGCCAAACTGCTGGCTCAACAGAAACAGAACGAGCAGCTCACCGAAGAGGTAAGGGCTTCCCGCGAGGTAGCAAAGGCCACTGCAAAGTAGACCAAGGCCACCAAAAAGGCAGAAGTAGTAGGGGCCACCACGATGTAGGAGGAAAGAGGCCCGAACCTAACCACAGGACATGGGACAGATGATACGGTGGAAGGCACGGACCCAAGTACCACCTCTACACAATTGAAACGGTAGCGCGGGATGGAATGAACAGGACCACAGAAGAAGACCAAGGCTTCCAAATTGGATGGGGAGCCTATTACACTGATAGAGGGTGATCTATATGACATCGCTGACACAGTTCGTGAGGTCACCAGGGAAGCGCTCCAAGAAGCAATGACAGAGCAACAGAATGTGTTGGGGGCACTCAGGGCACAACTGTAGGGACTTTACGTGTGACTCCCACAAGAAGGAATGGTAGCTATCTACAGTGTCATGGGAGCATTGGCAACAATGTAGTTGTTACGGGCCAAAATGGCTAACGTCGTCATGCTGCCAGAAGGAGCACTGGTAGCGAACATCATGGAGGATAGAGAGACGCGGATCAAGGGACTCGGCCTAAGCTTGGCTGCCCTTCCGTGGGATATTTTATACCAACTACAGGATGGAGTGATGACAGAACTCCATGCTAGAGAGGGACGTGCAATGCAAATTCTAAGTGAACAATGAATCAACATTGAATAGATTAGCCTACAACGTGATGAAGCGATGGCTCAAAACTAACAGTTGGAGCAGATTATAGAGGAATCATGTCATCGTGTCCTAGAACTGGAAATTGCGACAGATCTACCAGTAGGAATACTGATCCACAAATTGGCCAGTGGATTTCACGAGGAGAAGGAGGAAGCTACGAGGATCCAATTGGACGTCAACCTACAAATTGCTGAACTATGGTTAAAGCTGTAGCCCCCCATGTCCCCAAAAGTTCGAGATTAGTGCATCAGTAATTTCTGAAAAGGGTTGGAAGAAATTGAACAGGCAGTGTAGAGCTGCACCATGTTCTTGGAAGAATCCTTTGGGGTCCTCACAACCTTAGAGGAGGATCCCACCATACAACAGTTGGAAACAAAGGCACGGGAGCTTCAAATGCAATATGACAGTGTGCGTGGGATGGCACAGACAATGGTCCTAACTCAGTAGCTAACGAGGCTACAATAGGCAAAGGCATTGAAGGAGCAAGTGGACACACTGCACCAAAAAGAGGCAGTAATTCAAGCACGCGTCCAACCTTGGATTGATGAGGCCTTCCTCATCATGGCTGACATGAAAGGAAAACTCATGCAAATGAAAGAGATGCATGACCTGCGACAGGGATTTGACCCTGACAATGAGCATTCGGTCGAGTGAGAAAAATGGATCTAGTGGACGACTGAACAGTGCACTACGGATCTTCACGCAACACATGCATAGTTAGATGGACTTTGCGCAAATATTGCTGCACTAGCAAGTGACTTGGGTGTTGGGTTGTGTTATATTATTTCCATGATTAGCCCACGTAGTTAGCTCAGGGGTTAGAGGGGTGGCAGAACCCCCCCTTCGTTGCATTGATTGTGTAGCGGGGGGGTCACAGGGGGTTTGAGGGGTACAGGTAACCCCACCTATGGTTTTGTGCATGATTTTCGTGCATTTTTTTGGATGTGATGGTTTTCGATCCATGGTATTAGACACGATGGTTTTCGGTCCATGGTATTGGATGCTTCGACATGTATAAATATGTATTATAACATTGAAAGGAACATAATGAAAATCAAGCTGGTGGTCCCGGTTTTGGGATCCAGGGGAAAATCTCTGTGTATATGTGTTTTAATGTGTTATGCTCTTGCGTTGTTTATTTTCAATGTTTTAGAATTCGTATGCAGGTAATTTCCGTATGGGGTTAAAACCTACATTTGGTATCAGAGCTATTTTGTCTTCAAGGGGACGCCTTTGTTGTTGAGGGGTTTCGCTCAAGCCTGTGGTAGACCCTGTTCAGTGGGAGATCTTTGAGATCGATTCTGGTGGTGAAAGAATATGGCAAACAGTGGAAAAATAGAGATCGATAAATTTAATGGTCAGAGTTTTGAGTTGTGGAAACTCAAGATGGAGGATTAGTTGGTGGATAAAGATTAGTAGATCGCGGTAGATCTAGGTACTAAACCAATGGGAGTGTCCAATGAAGAATGGAATAAGTTGGATTGGAAGGCAAAGAGCACAATATGTTTGTGTGTCTCAGATTCAGTATTGCTGAATGTATCAGGGGAAGCTACGGTGAAGGCTTTGTGGGACAAGTTAGGGACTTTGTACCAATCTAAGTCTCTGGTGAATAAACTGCTCCTGCGGAAAAAGCTGTATAACCTGAAGAGGAAAGATGGAGACTCAGTGATAGAGCATCTGAAAACATTTAATACTTTGGTAAGTCAGTTAGCATCTATTGATATTAAAATTTTAGATGAAGATAAGTGCATTAGTTTGTTGTGTTCTCTACCAGATTCGTGAGATAGTCTAGTTATTGCAATAGGTAGCAATGTAACTACCTTGCAGTTTGAGGAAATAGTCTCATCCTTGGTGATGGAGGAGATGAGACGGAAAAACACGGAGAGACAGAATGGTGATGCCTTGTCTATATGAGGATAGTCCCAGATGAGAAACAAAAATAAGTCATCGAGTGGGAGATCTAAATCTAGAGCGAGATCTAAATCTCTAGGAAAACCTGTAAAGGTGGTGTGATGGAAATGTGGAAAGGAAGGGCACTACAAAAGGGACTGTAAATATAAAGCTCCTGATAAAGGAAAGGGATCTGATGATGCTCCCTTTGTAGAGGCAAAAACCACCTCAGATGAAGGTGGGGATGTGTACTTGGATTCTTCAAGTACACATGTAGATCATGAGGCATGGTTGATTGACTCAGGTGAATCCTTTCACTTCACTCCCCATAGAGAGTGGTTCTGCAAGTATTAGAAATACGATGGTGGTGATGTCTTCTTAGGAGATGATAAGAAGGCTAGAATCATTGGTCGTGGAAAAGTAAAGTTGAAGTTCCAAGGTGGAAGGTTTAGAACACTTTCGAGTGTTCTACATATTCCTGCATTAGCCAGAAATTTGTTTTTTGTAAGCAAGCTAGATGATGCAGGTGTAAAAAATAGTGTTCGAGAAGGATACTTACAAGATGGTTCGGGGGCACTAGTACTGATGCGGGGAGTTGAAGTTGGAACTCTGTACAAGCTGCAAGGTAGCATTGTTGTTGATGGGTGCAACAATTCTGTGGTTCCTGAAAGTGGAGAAGAAAATCTAGTGGTCTCTGGAGAGAAGACCATGTTGTGGCATCAAAGGTTTGGACATATTGGAGAGAAGGG
>APFE031284188.1:0-12992 GCA_000404065.3 Pinus taeda
CATTCAGGTCGAGATTCCACCTTCTACAGGAACTTCTGGGCTTTCTACAGGAAGTTCTGTATTTCTACAGGAAACATCCTGTAGAACCTTCGGGCGAGTCAAATTCGATTTTGGAGGGGCATCTGAAGGTTGGAATCTATTTTTTAGGCCTACAGCCACCCCTATTTCCATCCCTCACCTTTCTCCATCATTTTTTCCA
Source organism: Pinus taeda (assembly GCA_000404065.3). Lineage (NCBI taxonomy): Eukaryota > Viridiplantae > Streptophyta > Pinopsida > Pinales > Pinaceae > Pinus > Pinus taeda. Next base: position 200 of record APFE031284188.1, read on the forward strand.
CCTCATTGTGTTCATACAGGAAGTTCCTGTAGAAATTACAGAAGGCTGGAAATGGATTGTAACAAGGTAGTTTGACGAACATGATAGCTTCCTAAAGGGTTCATAAGTCCTCCTAAATTCTTCAAACTCCTCCTCCATCATTTCCATGCCTGCATCATAGCCCAAGCTCATTTTTTCTTACCATGCAAAAAACTGCAGAATGCTTGGAAGCAAAATACATAGTGCTGAAATTTGTTTTTTCCCTCATGTGAAAACCCTGCATCCATTTGCAAAACCGCTTTACGAGGAGTTGTATAGGGATGATGGCAACATGCCCGAGCAATTTCAGCCAATTCCAGTGCACGGTTTCCAAGAAATTAGCTTCCACCACCTTCAGCCATTTTTGCATTTTCTCCATATCCATGCATCTGTTTCAAAACATGTTTTATGGGGAGATGCATATGGGTGATAGTAACCTACCCAAGTAGTTTCAGCTGATTCTGATGCACGGTTTCCAAGAAATTGACCTCTGTAATCTTCAGCCATTTTCAGTTTTTCTCGATATCTGTGCATCCATTCATCGCAATTTTGCTATGGGAGGTGCACAATGATGATAGAAACATGCTCAAAAAGTTTTAGATTGATCCAGGCTATCGTTTGGGAGCTATGGAGAAAATAAGTTGTTGTCTTGTAAAAATTCAACATTAGCAGCTTGAGGGTGCAAGTCTGAACATGGAAACAAATTCCTGGAGCTTAGATCCATCCAGAGGATACATGCACAAGAAAAATAACCATGAATCAGCAACCAAGCCATTATGCAACCACAGAAACAAATGCATGTAGCAGAAGGAAGGGCCACAACACCTCACAGCAACCACATTCGATTTACAGGTATGTGTCTAAACCAGTTCTTCTATTTTCATCAATATGATTCGAAAGTGCTTAAACGAATGAAATGGTGGGATTAAGCCAAGAATCTAGCAAAGTTAAACTGACAGCGCCTTCTCTAGCGCCAAACCGGAAATCATGCACTATACGTGTACAAACAACTCACGTGAAGTTTAAAAAAACAGGGAGTGTTGGCCGTTTGAACTCCAGTGCAACTGATCAAGAAGAGAACATATAGTTCATGATAGCACTGCAGTTTTCATGTGGCCACATATGCCTGGCCACTTCACTCCCTCACCATGAATCACGCCGTAATTAAAAATGCTCGGCTAAAACTCACACCACCTGTTGTTCATTGGCACTTGCAACGTCCTCAACTAAAGTATGCATCCTCCGCTTCCACAAAATGATTAACTAGTCGTCCTCCACCGGTTTTTCTACCTGTCTTCGAGATTCTGTTGCGTATCAGGTTCGCTCAGAGATGTAGTGGCATTCTACAGGAACCGGGGGGGTCTTCTACAGGAAGTATGGCACAACTTTCCAGAGCAGGGAAGCCTGGACTTTTCCACGTCGAATTTGGAGCTTGAAAAGAGGTAGGCTCAGGAAATTGCTCTGCATATGATATATTTATATAAGGTGGAGGATTAAAAACACAATATTGGGTTGAAAGAAAGGAAAGTGAAGCTTAAAAGATCGCTTGTGTTTTTTTTCCTTCTTTGGGTTATATACAGTCTCTGTGTTTTCCTGCTCTGCATCCAGAATATGCCTTTTTCATTCTCACATTCTTTTGAAAAAAGGGATGCAGCCATAGAAGCCAACCTATGAGAAACCAAATTTGCAAGACTGTCCACTCTGTGAAGCAAAACATTGTGTTATGAATATTCTTTGTTCTATCAAAGGTATTGATTTTTCTCAAAAACCAAGAAGCAAATTCAAGTTGGAAATAGTTTGAAGAAAAAATTGCAAATTGATGTTGTGAAAAAGAAGAACATGAGAAATTCCTGACTCCAGAAAGACAAACCTCAGCCATTTCTCTATTTCTGGTTTTGAAAGTTTGTTTCCTCCCTCCTCACCTGAACATTTCCAGCAGTCACCACACTTCATGATAGGGAGATTTTTAGAAATATCGCAGGGGAAGTTAAGGAGGAAATAGAAAAAGAGGAAAAGTACAAAATGGAGAAAGAAGAACTCGAAACAAAGGAGGAAATCAAAACAAAAGATGAGAAGGAAGATCCAGAACAGAAAAGAAAAAGACTAAAGCAGAGAAGGCAGAAACTAAACCAGATGAGAAGAAAGCCAAAATAGAGCATGAGGGAGCAAGGTAACAGAGGTAGAGAAGACAAAAGAAGAGGAAAAAAAGGAGGAAGAGACACACCATGAGATATCAGTGAAACAAACCGAAACAGTTTCTACAGGAAGCATGAAAACAGAGCAGCAAAAGGAGAAATCACCTCATATTTTGGCCAGGGAGGCAGCAGTTGTGTTGGCTACCTTAAGCACATCTCCAAAACAAAAAGGGAAGCGAAAAAGGGAGCCTTCCATGTATTTTAAGGCAAGAAGGAGCACGCGGATAAAAACTAGCAGACCCCAGTGACAGTCAAAGGAGCCAATTGTCATTAAGGACACAATAGCTAAACAAAGGGAGGAGTCTCCTTCAAAGATAACCATCACCTATGAACATGGAAGCCAAAAACCTTCACTTAGAGAGAGAGAATTCAAATGATGGACTCAAAGACAGCTCTACAAGAAGCTGAGACAGTTCTACAGGAAGCTGAGAATTCTCTATAGGAAACTCGGGATAAGCTAAGAGAGACCGAGAAATTGGAGGAAAAGGCAGCCAAACAATCATAGGAAGAAGGAAAGACAAGGAAACATCTGATAAACAACAAAGAGAGGATAAGATGTAGGCTGAGGTTGAGGTGCTGACAAGACTTCTACAAGAAAAGGAGCACAGCTAGTGGGAAGAAGTAGAGAGAAAAGCATGGTTTCATGACCGAAAAGAAGACATCACTTCAGAAGCTTGGCATGACAGGGAGGCCACCAAGGCCATCAAAGATGAAGAGATAGATTAGTTGCTCAGAGGATGAGCAACACTTTTAGTAGGGGGTGATGATGAGCCCCAAAAATGGATAATTACATGGGCTCATTCAGCCTCCTAATTCGACTTAATCCACCATTCTCATTATTTTATTGCATGTTTTTTATTATATTTATGCTAATAGAGTGAATTGGGTTAGTCATTATGCCAACAAGTCTAATGGGTGCTTTGTGCAGTTTTTTGGTCAATTTTGAGACAAAATCAAAGGTTTTAATGAGCACTTGGTAGCAAAATTCATGGAAGAACAAGGGAGAGGATTTTTAGGAAGGTGTCCCCTTCATTTATGGGCCCTTACCTCAAATTCTCCACCATCAGCTCGGAGTTCAAAGGCCACCACATCAATTGTCACAAGGGCAGCCGAGCAAGGGCTAATAAAGTTGCTATTAACTGCAAGTTTTGGCAGCCGAGTCCCTAAAGTTTAGGAGTACTGTTGGGGTCCTCAATTTGTATAAATAAGAAGGCTTAGGACCTCATTTCAGTTAGTCACTTTGTAGGCAGAAGTTAGCTAGTTTGCAGTTCGATTTTAGTCATTTTTAGGCAGTAGGTTAGCTCTGCATTTCAGCACATTTTCAAGCTTTTTCTTGTAGACAGTTTTTGGGATGTAGCTATTCTTTTGATCAATAAAGATGAATCCAGCTTTGCACCAACTCTAATATTTCTTAGGATGCTGTAGCTCTTGGGGTTGGGCCCAACCCAAGTGCCCAATACCTCCTTTGTTTACCTTTATGTGTTTTTGTTGCGTTCTTAGAATAAAATCTGCTATTTAAATTAAAATCTTGTTTTGTTACTTAGGTTTTTTTTATGGTTAAAGGTTTTTCATGTGCAGAATGATTTGATAGGTTAATAACAGAGAAGATCTTCAGTGGGACCATGAGCTGGGACCAAGGTGTTCTTGCTGCCACTAAAAACACTGGTCTTGCTTCTTCATGCAATTCTAGTGTTAGATTCTTAGTTGCAAAAGTTAGTACTAGTTGTGATTGCAGGCTTAGATCCATTCTTGCTTGGTTTCCATAGTTTTTTTACATTATTTGCTTCCAATAAACTTCTGTTCGTCATGTTTATGGTTTCTAGGTCCAAATTAGGTTAAAATAATTAGATCTTTGGTTTGCATAGTCTTTGTTTGATCAGTTTTGGGAAATAACGTGCAGAGTACCTGTGATACCTCCTCATCTATCCTTACCCCATCCGTGAAACCTGCTTCATCCTCTAACTCAGATTCTTGCCTCTCATTTGCCACGTTTTCTCACTTTGCCCTAGTTTCTACATTCTTGTGCATCATTGCTCCCTCCATCCTTAAACAAATTCAATCACGCCTTAGCCTCATTCACCAATTCCTAGACCCCTTAACATCCTTATCCAACCTCCATTTCCACTTTCCCACCACTTTTCCTCCATCAACCCTCCAAAATCCTCTTTTCGGAACATCCTGTAGAAATTACAGAACATCTTGTAGAAATTTTAGAACATCCTGTAGAACCCCTGCAGACTTCCAGTAGAAGCTCATGAAAGTGGTTTCTTGAGATCCGATCACTGTGAAACTCTTTGGAAGGGTGCTAGGGACCCCTTAGGCCCTCTTCTAACATTCCCAACCTTCTGCAAGCATTTCCTTTCACCAATCCACCTCTACACAGTCAAAAACCAGTTAAAGCACATGCATGATAATTCTGACAACTTACTCAAAAATACAAAAAGATGTTTTTTCCAAATTTTATTGTAGAAGTAGCTTAGTCACATTCATTTTACCTTCCTAGAAGTTAATGGCATCCATTTTCAGTAGCTTTCATCCTCTCTCTTGCATCAATAGGGCTAGCTAGTAAAATTAGGGTTTTCTAGGGATTTCATTTCCTTTCAGCTTTTCAATTTCTTTTTACAAATAAATTAGCCTCCTTTGAGTTATCTTTCATCCATCAGTTAAAAAGCTTCTTCTCAGAGCTCATAGAAGTTGGCTTAAGCTCCTAGCGGACTTGTGCCAGCTGACCAAGTGACAGCCGCGGCAAGAGCTAGTACTTGTGCATACAGCACCGTCGCTTCCAAGTTTGTTATGAACTACCGAGTTGATAAATTTAAAGAAGTGAGTCCCAGGAGTTGCAGAATTATTGTTGTAATACTAGGGCCCACCAGTTTGTACAGTGTAAAATCCTTTGGCTCTAGCACACTTTCATGCCAAAGGTAATATGTCGGTAATTTCAAAAACAATATCTATAAACATCTCTAGGAACCTTAATGTGATCGAGAATCTCTTCATTGGAGCCGAATTTTCCCCTGAAGAAATTCAAGTTTACATCGACCTTTTTAAGGAATTTCGAGATGTATTCGCTTGGTCTTATGAAGAAATGTTTGGCATCGATCCATCCATAGTTCAACATGAGATCAAGACGTATGAAAATGCCAAATCGGTTCGTCAAAGACTTCGACCGGTTAATCCTAGGAAAGCAGCAGCTATTAAAGCTAAAGTAGAGAAGCTACTCAAGGCGAGTTTCATGTACCTTGTTCCTCTTACCAATTGGGTTTCTAATCCAGTCCCTGTAGATAAAAGGCAAGGAACAATCCGAGTATGCATTGATTTTAGGGACCTAAACAAGTCATGTCCCAAAGATAATTACCCCACGCCGTTCATTGATTAGATTATTGATGAGTGTGCGGGTAATGAGGTTTTCTCCTTCATGAACGATTTTTCCAGTTATAATCAAATCTCTATCCATCCGAAATATCATCATAAGACAACTTTTATATGTCCCTGGGGTACCTTTGCATACATAAAGATGCCTTTTGGTCTTAAAAATGCTGGAGCTACCTTCCAGCGGGCCACACCATATGCTTTCCATGACATTAAAGATATCATCGAAGCATACTTGGATGATCTAGCTGCTCATTCTCGAAAGAGAACTGATCACCCTAATCATCTTCGATTGGTTTGTGAGCGATGTCATTTTTACAAAATCTGGTTGAATCCCAATAAATGTGTTTCGTGGTTACATATGGTCGATTATTAGGGTTCATTGTGTCAAATGAAGGGATTAGGGTTGATCCTTTCAAGGTAGAGGAAATAATTCAGTTGCCTCCCCCGTCCTCAATTCGGCAACTTCAAAGTCTTCAAAGGAAGGCTAATTTCTTAAGACGGTTTATAGTGAACTATGTCGAGATTACTAAAGGGTTTATGTGTTTGCTACAGAAAGGAGTTCCATTTGTATGGGATGACTTTCCCCAGCGATCGTTTGATGCCTTGAAAAAGGCATTAGTCTCTGCCCCACTTTTGAGTCCACTGGATTATGGTAGGGACGTCCTTTTATATCTCGCTGTAGCAGAATCAACCATAGGTATGGTTCTTATTCAGGAAGACGATGCTCTTACAGAGCAAGTGATTTATTATTTGAGCCGAGGCTTGATAGGTCTTGAACTTCACTATTCTCCTGTTGAGAAGTTGGCCTTAGCGGTTGTCCATGTTGTCCAGTGGCTCCATCATTATATCTTGCTAAGCAAAACTTTTGTCTTAGTGGCGGTCAATCCATTTCAATTTGTCCTCAGTGGGCAAGTGATTGGGGACAAAAATAATCGATGGATAGTCATTTTACAAGAATTTGATCTCGAGTTCTTGTCTGCCAAGTCTAAGAAATCCATGGTTTTTGCCGATTTAATTTCCGAGCTTCCTTGTGGAGAGGATACTATTTATGAGGAAAGTTTTCCCGATGAACATTTATTCCTCATCTCTTCACTCGACCCTTGGTATGGAGATATCATTGTCTATCTCCAGACTTCGAAGTTTCCCTCTACTTTCTCCAAGGATGAACGTCGAAAATTATGTCACCTGGACAAGAATTATGTCATCATTGGTGATACTTTATATCGTCGAGAGGTTGATTCAATCCTTCAGTGTTGTTTAACCCTAGAGGAAGCAAAGTCAGTGCTCAATGATTACCACAGTGGAGCTTGTGGTGGTCATCTTTCATGGCTTGCTACAACCCAGCGTATCTTGTGTGCTGGCTATTTTTGGTTGTCGCTCTTCAAGGATTGTGTTGAAGTGGTCAAACGCTGTCACCCCTGTCAAATCTATACTCAGAAGATGCGCGCACATCCAACTCCTCTTTTCCCCGTTGTCACTGTCGGTCCTTTTACTAAGTGGGGTATTGATTTTACAACTTGTAATCCGCCTTCAGCAGCGAGTCACAAGTACATTATTGTGGCTATAGACTACTTCACGAAGTGGGCTGAGGCCATGCCCACTTATAAAAATGATAGCGAAACAACAACATTGTTCCTTTTTAACCAGATTATCTCAAGGTTTGGTGTCCCGAGAGAGATTGTCACTAACCATGGCAGTCATTTCCAGAATCAACTAATGTCTGAATTGGCTCTCAAGTTGGGTTTCCGGCAAGAACATTTGTCTCCTTATTATCCTCAGGCCAATGGACAGGTTGAGGCAGTGAACAAAACCCTTAAGATGATCCTGCAAAGGACGATCAACAAAAATCGGTCCAATTGGCATCTTATGTTGTATCCGGCTCTTTGGGCATACTGAACCTCCGTAAAGATTGCTATAGGTTTTACACCTTTTCAGTTAGTTTATGGGATGGAGTCTATCTTTCCTATTGAATGTGAAATTCCATCTCTTAAGTTAGCTATTGAGCTCCTTCGAGAGACTTCTAGTCTCGAAGAGCACCTCCTTCATTTGGAACATCTTGATGAGCAGCGTCAAGATGCCGCCACAATTAATGAGGCTCATAAGAAAAGGGTTAAAACTCAGTATGATAAAGTTGTCCGTCCTCGAGTCTTTTCTGAAGGCGACCTTGTCTTGGTCTATGACCAAGATAAGGACGCCTTGGGGGTAGGCAAGTTCAAAACTATATGGTACGGTCCCTTCATAATTAAACGAGTTTTAGAAAAAGGGGCGTATGAGTTAGTCGGTTTTGAAGGAAACAAGTTGGCGGAGCCCCGAAACGGGCTCTACCTCAAGAAGTATTTTGCTTAAGTAGCAGCTAGGCAATGGCTTCTTTGTACATTGTGTATATTTGTACATATCTCATCGAGAGTTTTTGAAATCAACACTTTTTGGTCTGTTGTGGCAGGTGTTGATGGATAACTTGGTCTATTTTGGATTTGCTGATGGTGCTAGTCAGCACACTCGGAACCTTGCTTCCGCAGTTTGGGTACTCTACTACCCAACTGTTCAGTTGATGGTGTCAAGGGGAGTATGCATTGGTCCTATGTCAAATAATGTGGCTGAGTATACTGCCGTCATTAATTTACTATCCGAAGCAATTTCTTATGAGATCGATTCGTTGGTAGTTTATTTTGATTCACAATTGATAGTATCACAATTGAATAACATTTATCGGGTAAGGGATCCATGTTTATATCGCCAGTGTTTAAGGGTGAGGTTGTTGTAAAGATCATTTACTTACATTAATTATTTGCACATTCCAAGATCTCATAATTGGTTAGCTGATTCTATCGTTAATCAAGCAATAGACTAACACATCAATCATTAATCACAATAAAAGTAAACATCAAAAAGTCAAACTGTACTATATATATAGTATATTATATATATATATATATATATCATAAACATCTGGAGTGTACTAGGTGGTTCAAAATAATAACATAAAATGTGACTCAAAAATTCCCATAACATGTCACGTACAAGTCTAATGCCCCGACTCAGGATGCAGCGGCTAAGTAGGCAACTATTGCATTGGCCACATGCCTAAGAGTGCGAACCCAGTTTCGTGGCATGCCAACCACATGACGCTGCAATTCTACAGGGAGATCCTCTATGGCTGCCATTGGTACACGGTGAGTTAGTCTCACCAAGTGCCGCTGAACTGTGTTTAGAAGTCACTCTGTATATGTAGTCGCCTCTTCAGCCCCTTGGCCGCAACGTCCATGCCGTGGGAACCCATCTGGTCGCACCGGCCCAATATCTAGAACATAATCATCATATTAGTCATTTGAATCCTATCAAAAATATTTTTTCAAAATTCATTATTATATTTGAAAAATCACAAAAAAGAATTATAAAAAATAAAAACACTTACCTCGGTGGTAATACTAGATTGGCATCTCCTCGGAATTCCAACCCAGCATAAGGGTAGTCATCTATGGTGATGATCTGCTGCTCCCACTAGGGGAAGAAGTCATTGTCGAACGCAGTTCGTGGGACGTCCCCACCTCCTAGACGTTTCATCAAGTCAACCCACCTGCCCATTCGTGGATCTCGTGGGGTGCTGATTGAAACCGGTACTCTAGGACGAAGTGCAGGGACCCTCTCAAAGAAGAAAGAGCACAAAATGGTTCCATATCCGAAGTTTTTGGTCTGCCCTCTCTTGATAGAAGTAAGCTGGCTTTTCAGGCTGGCTAGAAGAGGAGTACACCAGTCAAATACAATGGTGAGACAATTGACTGCCAAGCTCATGGCTAGCCATGATGCCTGGTGCAAAGAAGATGATCCGTTCACTCTAGCTATAGTAAACAGGATTATCCTCAGTGATAAACTCTCCACATGTTTGATTGGAATTTGACTTCCAATATTTTCTGGATGTCCCGAGCAATATATATCTACGTAGTCCTCAATCGAGAGACTACCTTATGACCTGCCCCTAGAATGTACTACCTCTACCCTCCAGGAAAGGCCTGTGATGAAATAAATATCTTCAACTTCTATTCTGAGTGGCATCTAGTCAATCATAAACGAATCATCCTCGATGCTCTAGTCGTGAATGAGCATTTCGAGCAGGAGAGTGTTTGCTTACATATTTAGAAATTTAAATAACTTTAGCAAACCGCATCCCCGTAAGGCATCCAAAGCATTAGGATCATTCATAACCTCATCATCCACTAAGGTATGCTCTCTTTCTCACCAAGTGACTGGCATCCTGAAGAAAAAATGAATTTAGACCGTTAGTTTTTTTGTTTGAAATGTTCGTGGCATATACGCGGGTCCATTTCACACATAGTCGCATGTAGGGCCTTCATACATGCGGGTTTCATGTATGCAACCCACGTATATGCTGCGACAAATTTTTTGACAAAAATTCAATAGTAAAACATAAATTAAAAATTCTAAAACTAGTCACAATTGAATGCAAGACAAGTTTAAGGGTTACCTGGTTATTTTGGAGGGATCTGAACAGTTGAATTTGGCGTATGGAAAAGTTTGCTCCTTTTGCTCCACTCCTTTGCTCTCAACATCAAATGGTGAAAATGGTGAGTCCAAAAACTATTTTATAGGCCTTGAAAATGCAAAATTTTTTCAAAACTTGATTTTGTTTGGTCTCATGTAACTTTTAACTTGGGAGCTTGGAATGTCAAGGATGGTTTGATTTTCAGGACTCATTGGACGCTTTTTCGACATTTTCGAGATGGTTCCATGGCTGTTGATCTATCATGGCAGGTATCGTTTTCTCACTGGCATATAGGTTAGGGAAGCCATTTTTCCATTGCATCATGCATACTAGCCTCCATTTGTCGATACACTTGCCATAGGATCGATCCCATCATGTTATGGTTAGTAAACCACCTTCACTCGCTGATTATTTAAATCATGACACGATGGTAGAGCCATCCTTTTCATGGGCATCATAGTTAGCACCTCACTGACGTTTGTTTTCCATGCTGTTTTGATCTGAGTAGGCTCAGGAGTCCTCTGTAGTCCCGCCATGACCTATACGATGAAGACTCATTCCTCTTTGCTTCCTCCTTTCATTCTGGCCTTATACCCTAGAGGCTCCTTTGTGTTGAGTTTCACTATTGCACTGCATTTTGACCATTTGCACCTTTTGGCCTTGAGCCGACTTCACTTGGACTCGTGTTTAAGCCAACTCTTGACCAGGACAACTGCGAAATCAAACTTGCATGCCCTTGACTTCTGCAACTTGACACACCTTGACCCGTGGAAGGAACACACCTTTGAGTGCCTTTGACTAGTTTTCACCTCCCTGCATTGAGCATAGGATTGTTCCAATCCGAGGAACTGCATCATCTGTTTCACCAACACTTGTTCTTTCCACTGTATTATAGCATTCTTTTATTCTTTTTCCAGCTTAAAGAAAAAGGCAAAAAAAATTATATATTCCAAAAAAGAGCGGGAATGGGACAATATTTCCACTTATTGTTGGCAGCTAGAGTTAGTCGTGTCGCCCTTGAACAAAGCACTCAAAACAAAGTCTCCTCTGTTTGGGCGGGATTTAGTTTGACTTAGGTACGACTTAACCTTGTTATTGAATCAGTTCTCCCCCGATTGGTTATCTCTTTCAATCATATGGAGGGTTTGTTCGTGCCTCCTGTACGACGAACTTATACAGAGTCATCATATGCTGCCACATAGTCACATTGAGTCGTGCTTTTGTTCAAGGGAAGTTAGCCTGAATCAGCCTCTCTGCAATGTCTCTTAATTCATTTCTCAGTCAGCCATCCCTGGTTGTCAGTATCTTGTCTATCATCACATCAGCTATATTGTTCCTTTTCTCATGCCGATTTGAGAAGGTCCCCATTGACTTCTTGCTGGCGGGTCTTGTCCTTATCGATGTCGACATCTTGCTCTGAGGACAGGCCTAGAGATGCACCCTGGCCCTATTTTCATTATTGATAGGTCACCTTGCGCTCAACATTGATCAATATCATGGGTCTTTGACTGAGTGGTTTCCCTTGTGTTCGACATCAACTTACATTATCACACATTGGGATTCATGTAGTACCTTGGTTTCCATTTGACCTTATTGGTGGATACCTCGCCTCTGTGTCATCTTTCATTATTGGTTGGTTTAGAGGGCTTTTGTCGTGCGCTAGCCACATCTTGTGTACACCAGAAACGTGCTTCGGTCGGGTTACTACATCTTCTTTTCGTTTGATTCCCTCCACATTATTGGCCTACAGGTTACACTCATGCTAGATCGATGAAGGATGCCTTAATTCCTTCCCTCTAGCAGATCTTTCCCTATCGACTACGAATCATTGCTCTGGGACAAAGATCTAGAGTCCATTTGGTAGCACCTTGGGGTTTACAGTCATTAGTGGCAGATCCTTCGCTATCGACAGTGAGAAATCATCATTGTCTCCTGATTGATAGATTCTTATAGGTGTTCAACCTCAGCTCATCTATTCACACTTGTTAGATTGTACTGGGTACCTTGACACTCATTATCATTATCAATGACTAGTCTCGCGTTTGTTAATGGTATACATCAATGACCGGTAATCAAAAGATTTCTCACATGGTTGAATTTAGATCATTTATTCCCATGGTATAGAAATGTACCACCGCGGTCGGTGAAGACCTCAGGTTGCATCAACATTCATTAATTCACTTGATAGTTGTTCCTATTGATGCTAGTTGATACCACTATACCTTATATGTTGCAGTCATTCATGGCGACATTCTATATGCTAGCACCTAAGTTTGCAGTGTAGTACCATCTTACTCCATCCTATTTATTTGGTACTTTTTGGGATCAGCCTCTGATGTAAGTGATCGACTTCATCCTTCAGCATCATTGACATTCTTATATGTGATATTTAGACATGTACTTGTTCGATCATGATCAAATGATCCATTATGTACTTTTTAGTGTTTATACTTGTATACTTAGTGGATCTGCTTGTACTTGATATGTGGAGATGCTTTACTTTCTTTGAGCATGGGTATGCCCGCCTTAGGGAGTGTTTCTTTCTGATCTCCTTTTGTGGCTTGGCAGGCCGAACTCTGGTTAAGTCCTTCTCAGTTTTTGACAGATTTCCTTTCCATGTACTTGCTTAATACATTTCAGCCATCATGTACCCCTTCTGACCTCATATATTAGGGGGCATCTGTTATAGCTCCAAATCTCACTCTTG
>APFE031284195.1:0-22167 GCA_000404065.3 Pinus taeda
AAGTTGTAATTTTATTTAAAATAATAATAACTATTATTAATGATAAAAGGAATTAATATATAAGTTAAACATTTATACATTAAATAAAAACATGTAATGATATTCTTAATTATGGAGATTCACCCCACTTTATTATGGAAATTCTTAATTTGTAAATAGACTTTGTTATAATACCATGGTCCAATACCAAGGCTTATCTGTAATAGCCCTAGTGAAAATTCTTTATAATAAAAGTTAATAAAGGAAAAGTGATAACAACGATTATGAGACACTTATTCCAAGTTGAATGTTGGGTAAGGCATCCTAGTGTGGGTGTTCATTTCAGTTTATTATGGCTAAGGAAATTGGCAAAGGCTTTGGAAAGGTAAAATGACATTAATTGGCATTTTATTTATGAAAATAAAAGAAATTAGGAGAAAAGAAAGGTGAATGGTCATAGGTTGAATGTGAGGAGGAAAATAATGGAAAATGAAGAAAATAGAGGCTTCATTAATAAAAATTCTTTTGGGGATCAGTTGGTATCTTTTTGTCAGTTCAGTTTTAGAGCTCTCTCTTTATTCTCTCTCTCTCTCACTCTTGGACACTTAGAGTTTTCTTGGAGCACTTCAGCATTGGATCAATAAAAGAACATAAGGCAAGGGGAAGCAAAGATCAAGCAAGGAAGAGAAGGATCTAGCATCTACAATGGTATTATTTGCAGGTATTGATTTTCATGTGTGATTTCTTTGCTAGATTTAGCATGCATGGTTATGCATGTGTGTTCTTGGTTCTCTTTCTGCCATGGGAATGGGTTTTGCTAGGTGTCACAATGTTTTTCACCCTAGCCTTTCCATTTCTAGATAGGCATGGTGTGGTGGGTTCTTTTGTATGTGGTTGAGATGTATTTCCGAATTGACTCGAAGCTCAGTGGGGTGGTCCTAGGATTATTCACAAGAACTAGGAATCCCAGGATGGGATACATGGTAAATCCTAAATGTGAACACCTCGATTGAACCTAGGAATCCCTTAGCCAGTGAATGGTGGGATACATGGTAAAGCTCAGTGGTGAGTACCCTTGATTGGGCCTAGGAATCCCAGGATGGGAGACATGGTAAAGCCCAAAGGGTGGAGACCTTGTAGGCCTAGAAATCCATTGACCATTAATGGCAGGATACATGGTAAAATGAGAGGTTGGAATGGATAAATCCCTCATGGTGTAGGTGGATATATCCGGTGGCATCCATGCTTATTTTTGGCTTAGTGATCCAGTGAGGATTGTGGTAAAGCCTAGTGTTGTATGTTTATTGTTTATGGCCTAGTGATCCGGTGGGGATTGCAATAAATCCTGGTTCTATTGTTGAGGGTGAGGTGGTGTAACCTCAGGAAGCCCTGGTTGATTTTTTTTATAAGTCCCACATTCATGCTTGGAATATGGCATGGGGGTGATTGGTTAAAAGAAATATTTGGTTCAACCAATCTATGGTCGGGTGGTACGTGCAAGTCCCAAACCTGGTTGGCCTAATCATTCATTAATAAGAATTATTTCTCCTTGGTATCTTATGAGCAAATGTACTGGTTCATATGAGGCATTTATGGATGATGTATCCTTGTTATTTATGTTTGTTATATGCTAGTTATGAGCATGTTTTATGACAGAGATGATGTACGACTCTCTCTTGTTTTGATTGGTAAATGAATGTACAATAAATATATGACCTAATAGATGATAATGCAACTAATGTGATAAGGTATCAATGCTTCTTAGCGATTCTCATATAAGTATGAGACCCCTATGCTCAGATCTATTGTTATGACCTGTAGAATGCATATTTGTGACATGTTTGATGAAATGCTTGTCAAGGCTAGTAGGGGTCCAACCAATTCTTTTTTAAAGTATTTGCATTTGTATAATTATTTCGATGTTACTTTTCATTCCTAAAAGTTTCATGGAGTTCTGGGTAGTGGCTTGAGTCTTGGCCCTTAGAAAGTGGCACAGAATCTGGGGTCATAGGCTAAAAACTAGCTGAAAAAGACCCCAGTCTCTTGCATGCCCATGTTGTGAGAGCGACTTGATGGCCCTAGTCGCATGCATTCCCATGTCACGAGAGCGAATGAGGTTCTAGGGAGGTGAAGTGTCAATTTGTCGTAGGGTTTAATCACCTAGAAGGGTTGGTAGGCTCCTGTAGGTTCTGTTGTATGTGCAGAATGTCAGATTGGTTGTGTTGTGTTAGTTCCACTTCCTTAACTATACATGGGGAGTTGAATCGGATTATAGTAGCCTCTCGTCACATATTTACCCTAGCAAATGAGTTAACTAGGGTAAATGTGGGAGGAGGGTGTTACAGAGTGGTATCCGAGCATGTTGCACCAATTGGACTGAATGGGTGGTGTGTGTTGGTCATGCATTCATGTCAGTTGCATATTTGTTACTTATACTTGTGGTCTATGTGCTTATTACATATTCATGGTGTTGGTCATGGTTGCAATGATATCACCATGTGAAACTAGATGGTGTGTTTTTCGATGTGTCTATCATGACTATAGGTCAATTATGCACTAGTTATGCATGTCATTGTTTGTATGTATCATGTATGCATGCACGTCATCCACATGTTGATTATTCATACATTAATATGGGTGTAGATGTCATGCATGAGATCATGATGTGTGGTTGATATGGTCATGCATGGATTACTAGACTATGGTTAGGATGATATTTATATGCTGTTATGATTATGTTTATACATGTATTGTGCTAATCTGGTTGATCTTGCAAATGAGATATCCTTTGGAAACTATACCAAGGTATGTTGATTATGTTTATATTTTGGTTTAGCTGACATGGTATGATTTGTAGGAATAAAACAAAAAAGATGACTAGCAAGATGCTAGACTATAGTTGCTGAGACTCTCCCTATGGGTCATATGAGCAATGTGGTGTTGGGTATTCTTTTGACTTAGCAGACACATTAAGAATCTTGAAGGAAGAATTAAGGAGTTGCAAGGAAGATAATGACAAAATCATGCAGGGACAAGAGAAACAACCAGAAGTCAATGAAACAATCCTTCAAAGTTTGTTAGAATTTGTTGGCTTAGGGGGTTCTGACTCAAGTTCGGAGTTAGTTGTGCCAACTGACAAATCCCTACACTACTGGCCCTTTCGGCAACAACCCACATAACGCAGGCTGCAGTCTCACCCGAAGCAGTATGGGGGGATGCAAGAACCAAGTTTCTGCATCCAGTGACTAGTGTGATGTCTTCCAGTGCTTGAGATCTGCCTTTGCACAGATCGATACCCTCTTAGGATACACCGCTACAACTTTATCAAAATGGCCTTCAGACCTTCGCGAAGGTCGACGATCGGTCTTTGTGGGCCTTTAATAGTAAATCTATCTACTTACGTGCATCAAAGAGCAGTTCTAAATTAGGGTTCATTCATATTTACTTAAGTTATTATTAAATATTAGAGAATGCATCAGAGTCTGCATGAAAGTACTTAAACATGCACTGCATATATTATTAACAGTTATTCAAGAGAATCACACAATATTTAACCAATATTTCATAAAACACATAATTCATTGACAACATATATCATAAACAAAGGTAAACAGAAATATGCAAGAATTCTTCGGAAACTATATTTATTGATCTTCAATTTAGGATTACAGACTCAAAACTACCCTACGCACACAGCTGCAGGGATCCGCGCACTCAGTTGTGGACTCTACCTAGGCCTATGCATACTCAGCTACAGAGCCTTTTCCCTTCTATCTGACCCACTTCTTCTCACTATTACTTCTAAGAATCCATTTGTTATTATCCAAGATTTGCCTTAGACTCTGTAAGACACACCTATTTATATCCTTTCTCATACAATCCCATGGTCCACAGAACATCGGTGAGTCTCAGAACCAACTCAAAATTTACATAAAAAAGGGGTCTACACCACTTTGACTCCTAATGATCTACGTGCTCCGCATCCACAAAATCGCAGAGACTTTACATTATTTACAAAATGTATCAAAACATGGGTTATCTTAACCCCAAAACTGACCCAGGGGACCCCATCCCAACAGGCTCCCAACACAAAGATTGTGACTCTCCCTTGAGTTACTCTGATGGTGCTATGATCTTACTACAAATACCCCCTAGCTCCACCTGAATTACTACAACTTCAACAACGCTCTGTGTTGCTTCCTGTTGAACGTCATCGACCAATTTTTCTATGGCTAGTCCTTCTACAGTCAACCTCATCGTCTATTGTGTCTGTTGCAACCGTTTAATCTTATCCTGGATAGTAGTTGTGACTTGATAAGCCTCCTCCAACCAAGGTTGTAACTTTGCCTTTAGCAAGGCCTCCTTCTTTTGTGCTTCCTCCACCTGTGCAAGGAGTTTATTTCCTTCCTGCAATTTAGCAAGGCACTGCGCTGGTGCTATGGAATGCACAATTTCCCTGACACCATCATATTGCCATTGCATCTCCCCTACCTTTATGTTTAGTGTCTGCAGGTTTGGATCCTCCTGTAGATTGGTCACAACCTCCATGGCTTGCTCGAACAATACCACATAGTCAACTATTGTGGCATCCAAGGCAGCCATGCCTATATTTATTGCAACTTCATGTTACTCATGTACCTCAGGCGGAGTTGTGGGCTGCAACTTTAAATTCAGCTCTATAATATTCATGTCGAGATCAAAGTGGACTCAGTCAACCTCTGCTTTAGCTTCATGCACACCAGCGGCTAGTTTTCTAATCTTTGCTTCTGGCTATGCATCCTTCGGGATGTGAAGCTCAGGCACTGTCTTGCATGCCTCGTCGACTACTGAATCTAGTCGTGAATTATGCGTCAGTAGCGTCTCCTTTTCCTTTAGAGCCTATGTTTTTTCAGTGAACATCTACTCATTGTTCACTCTTTACTCGCTAATGAGGTTGAGTACACGCTGCTCCTGGGCTATCAATTCATCTGACACCCTTGCATGGAGCGCGTGGAGGGTCTCATTGGAGAGCACTGCTATATTTAGCGTGATGTTCTTAATTTTAGTTAAGCTAATATGGCCATTGGTTGTCTCTACGTGAAGGGCCCCCTATGGTAATGATATAGTTCTAAGGTCTAGGGTCCTTACTAACTCAGTTTCTTGACTTGTTCCAGGTGCCAGGCTCGCTTATCTGGTGCCCACCTCTATCCCACTTGCTTGGATCTACAGCTCACGTAGATATTTTTGGAAGCTCCCCAGCATCTGCATATATTGTTGTTTGAACTGCTGCAACATTTCTATGGAAGTGTCCCAAATTTTATCCTCGATCTCATCTAACTTGCCCTCTCTCAACACCATGGGATCACCTTGCGACTTATCTGATTTCTACTTCTTCCTTGTACGTCCTTGCTGCTCCTTGCCACGCCTCTTCAGAATAAATGGGGTGCTCTATGCCTCATCCCTTTTGCCACCTTGTTCTAAAAGCTCTTCCTCTTGTGTCTCCGGTGAAGGTGACTTGTCACCTTGTTGTGACTTGTGCTATTATTCTTCTGCCTATTCCTTGGCAACATGTTATTGCTCCATATGAGCCTTCTCTATGGCTTCCTTCTTTTTCTGTACAACCAGGTTATGTGCAGACTGCTTAGCTTCCTCCTTTCTTTTCTGTGTGGCAGAGCTTTCCGCACTCGTGCTTGGTCCCGCATCTAAGTCCGATGGGGCATGCCACTCCATAGGCCATTTCAAGACAACCTCCTACACATCTGTTTCTGCCATCAAATATAGCAAGTCGTGCCATTTTTTCATTGGGTCCTTCTGTGCCTGGATATATACTCTGTGGAAGTGAGCCTTGAATGATGCGTAGGCTGACAACTACATGAACAATGTTGGGGACAACCTCAGACGCTAATTAATGGCAATGCAGAGACTGATCCAGGTGGATATTAGTGGCCACCCATCAATTCTAGTTGGATCTCCACCACTGTTTCTTTATGTTTTTTTAGTTTCCTTAATTGTAGCACAATTTACTATTTTTAGCAGTTTTTCAAGTCCTAAACTTTCGGAGTCGTTTTGATGCCCTAAACAACGTTTTTTTTGCATCATTGTACCAGATATTTTCTATTTAAAATCATATTTTTGGTCGTAGTCTCAAAGATATCTTTTCAACGGGTTATTAGGCGCATCAAACAGAGATAGTATGACCAAGTCGCGACCTTGGGAAGTTGGTTGTCCAACTCACCCCAATGGGGCCCATAAACCCTTGGTGTTACATGTCCTTGGGTTAGGGTTTTGGTTGTTTAGGGTTTTCTCTTATTGTTCAATAATAAAAAGGCCCTTGAGCCTCATTGTAACGCAGTTCAGAGGCATGTAGCCACCACATCTCTTCTCAGAGATAAGCTACCATCACCCGAGTTAGTCTTATTTCCATTATGTTTGTAAGCATATTTCAGTATTTGATATTAATGAAATTAAGTGTTATTTCTACTGCATATTTGTATTTATGGTTATATCTATAATTTTTTTCATTCCTATTTAAATCCATATCAGTGGTATCAGAGAGGGTCTGCTCTTTCTCTGTTTTTCTTTGCATGTCCCCAATGAGTTCAGGATATAAGGAGTTAGGGCATGAACTGGTCGAACCTTTGCAAGACCAGCGTCACAAATCCTAACGACCTCCCATGGCGGATGAAAATAAATATTAGGGGGTAGAAGATCCTATCAAAATCTTGCTCGAGGAAGCCCTTGAGCAACAATGGAATGCGATGATGAACAACTTTGCCTAGATCCTTTAACGGCTACCCGGAGGCGACACATCTACTTTTGACAGCTACTCTAGAAGCACCACACCCTTTAAGGTACAAATTAACTTTTACATTCCCATATAGATATATGCAGACACTGTAGATAAATGGTTAAATCTACTAGAAGGATATTTTTCCATTCATGATTTTTCCAGCCAGGAAAAGATCACCTTTGCACTTCTCAAAGTAGCCCCCCATGTCAAGGAATGGTGGAAAACCTAATGTGAGCAGAAGGATGAAAGTACAAACTCAATGTTTTCTGCCACACCAACTTGGAACTTGTTCTAGGTTTCCATCAAGGAGTAGTACTACCCTATCAGGAGCTATGAGGATAAATACATAAAGTGGACAATGCTGCAACAAGGAAGGGACCAAGATGTGCCAGAGTTTGCCAATGTTTTTCATGCCCTTCGCACGAAGTTGGGTATTAAGGATTCTGAGAAGCATTTGGTTCTCAAGTACCTCAACTACCTGCACAGGTACATCCAGGATGAGATGGAATTCTTGGATATCTCCTCACTCAGCACGACATACCAATATGTGGTCAAGATCAAGCAAAAGTTTAAATAGAAGAAGCGAGACTTTGGGTTTGCGAATCTGAAGAAAGGGAAATGTGCCCCCAAACCGCAGAACAAAGAACAAAGCCAAGGTGGGGTAGCCCAAGACAACCTGCCAAAGCCGCAAGCAAAGAATAATTCCACAAAGCCGAAGAAGGACACATGAAAGTGGTGTGAGTTCCATAAGAGCTCCACTCACAACACAAGTGAGTGTCGGGTCGCACAGTCACTAGCGGTCGAGCTAAAGGCTTCGGAATCATATGCATGTTAAGACTCTGAGTCAGAACCCGACAAGGGGAATGAAAAAGGGAAGCAAATTATCGATGTGGAGCCCAACGTCACCATTTCCACCATGAAGATCTAGAAGGAGGAACCCAAAGATCCAGAGGAGGAGGAATGCCTCTTCCACTCACATATGTGGGTAAAGGGTTCCCCCCTACAGTTCATTATCGACAATGAGAGCCAAAAGAACCTCATTTTAGCAGAGTTCATGAAGCAGATGGGCTTACCGACCATAGCACATCCACAACTATACACCATCGGGTGGATTCACCAAGGATGGGATCTTCACGTGAGCCAGCAGTGCTACCTTCCATACAACATGAAGCCCTTCACGGATGAGGTATTATGTGACGTTTCTCCCCTTGATGTTTGTGATGTATTATTATGCCAAACATACTTATGGAAGCAACATGTTGTGTATGAGTCAAGGCCTCGTGCTCTTATTGTTACTTTGGGAAATAAGTTATACATGATACCAGAGGTAGCACCACCTACTGCCATCTCTTTGGTTACTGTAAAACAATGCAGTAAGCTCATTTCCGAAACCGAGAAATTTGTTTTCCTGATGATACACCCTTAGGGAAAGAAGAAGACAATGGCCATGAACTCCAGACAGGGCCCCTCCACATGGAAACAACATATGGACAAGGTCATGGAGGAGTATGAGGACATCTTCACCTCCCCCACAAGGGTGCCTCTACACTATCAGGTCAAGAACTCCATCAATCTGACCCTAGGTGTGTCGATGCCCAATAGACCAATCTATTGGCGCTCCATTCTAGAGAATGAAAAAATCAAGAGACAGATTTAGGAGCTATTGCAGAAAGGTCACATCCGTCCGAGTTCATCGCCCTATGGGAGCCCGATCATGTTGGTACAGAAGAAGGATGGGACTTGGAGACTCTGTATAGACTACCGGGTGCTAAACAAGATCACTGTCCAGAATTGGTACCCAATCCCATGGATTGATGACCTTCTGGACCAACTGAAGGGGGGAAAATATTTCAGAAAGATCGACTTGAAGTCCGACTATCACCAAGTACCAATCGAACCCTCCGATGTGTGGAATACTGCCTCCAAAGCCAAGGAGGGCCTTTTCAAATGGTTGGTTATGCCTTTTGGGTTGACAAATGCTCTTGTAGCCTTCATGAGGTTGATGGATGAAATCTTGCAGCCATTCACCAACTCATTTGTAATGGTATACTTGGATGACATCCTGATCTTCGGCTAGAGTTGGGAAGAGCACCTCCACCACATCCAATAGGTTCTCTAAACACCGCGACAACACAAGATGTGTGCCAATTTGGAGAAATGCACTTTTGGCGTGACCCAGGTTCAGTATCTAAGATACATTATTGATGAACGAGGGGTGCATGTGGATCTAGCCAAGATCCAAGTTATTCGGGATTGGCCATACCCAACCACTTTGACAGAGCTCCATAGCTTTCTGGGTCTTGCCAATTTCTACCGCAGGTTCATGTTGGGATTCTCTCATATCACTTGGCCCTTAAGTCAAGTCACCAAGGGAGGAGCGAAAGAAAAATTATTTTGGTCTGAATCTCAACAGAAAGAATTCACAGAGTTGAAACATCACCTCTGCTCTGCACCAGTGCTCACCTTACTAGACTTGTAATAGCCATTTGAGATCGAGACAGATGCCTTTAACTATGCTATTGGGGCAGTTCTTACTCAACAGGGGCATCTAGTGACATATCACAGTGAGACACTTTCAGAAACAGTCCGGAAGTATCCCACTTATGACAAAGAGATGTATTCCATTGTGCAGGCTTGCTAACAATGAAAGCATTACATTTTGGGGAAGGAAACGGTTATCCACACAAACCACCAACCCCTGTAGTTCATACAGATGCAAAGGAAGTTGTAGAATGATCGCCATAAAAAATGGTCCACATACTTGCAGCAGTTCCATTTGAATATCAAGTATAAGAAGGGTAGCACCAATAATGGTACAGACTGCCTTATTCGACCACCGATCATGGCGTTAACCACCATGCTCAACTCTTGTGGGCACGGGACTTATGATTGGCCACTTCTCTACAAAATTGACCCAAAGTTCGGCCACACATACCAGATGCTCTTGGAGGGTCAAAAAATTCCATATTTTCACCTCCAAGATGCCTTGCTATGCCACCTAGGACACCTTTGTGTTGCTTCAAGCGAGCAAGCCAAGATGATTTGGGAAGCGCACTACAGTCGAGCCACTGGGCATTTTGAGGTCGAGAAACCAGTGGTAGTACTACATAAGTATTTCTACTAGTTGAATCTTCGATAGGATGTCAGGAAGTACATCATCTCCTGCACTGCCTGTGCCATTGCCAAACTTACCATCAAGAAGCAAGGCCTCTATACTCTGTTGCCTACCCCTAGTCGACCTTAGGAATCCATCTGTATGGATTACATGTTGGGCCTTCCTTCTACTAAGCATGGCAATGACTGTGTTTTTTTGGTCGTCGATAGATTCTCAAAGATGGCCATTCTGGCAGCCTACAAGAAGAATATCACAGCAAAAGCCACTACTGAAATCTTCTTTGAACGAGTGTGGGTACACTTTGGGATCCCACGGTCTATCATCTCAGATTGAGGCAGCAGGTTCCTCAGTACATTTTGGTCCAGTCTCTGGTTGATGCTGGACACAAAGCTCACTAATTCCATAACTTTCCATCCCCAAACTGATGGCCAGACAGAGGTCATCAATAGGATCGTACACATTCTGCGCATGTGCAACTCAAAGCATCCATGCACATGGGATTAGAGCCTTCCCTATGTCCAGCACAGCTATAACCAAGCTCTCCACAACTCAACTGGCCACAACCCTTATCAAGTGGGCCGAGATCTCCACAACTCGACTGGCCACAACCCTTTTCAAGTGGGCTTGGGATTCCATCCACTATGTCCCATTGATGTGGCCATACCATTTGCAACTACTCAGGAAAATTCGGCTCATGTCAAGTCATAAGCCGATAAGGCAAACAACTTCATTTAGCACATCCAAGATATCTACCAGCAGGTCCATCACATTCTGGAGAAATCAAATTCCAAGTACAAGAAATGACACGATCAACATTGGGTGCCACACAATTTTCAGGTGGGCGACAAAGTCTGGCTGCATTTGCAGAAGGAACACCTTACCGGAGCCTATCATAAACTCAGACCACTTCGATATGGTCCTTACAAAATTACCAAGGCTATGGGTGACAATTCATTTGAGCTCAGCATTCCCCCATTCCTTGGCTTGCACCCAATGTTCAATGTAAGCAACCTTTGCCATACTTCCCACCATTGCTGGACACAACAAACATTGTAGAACAACTCAGACCTACCAAGTTAAATCCAGATTGCGTGGAGCAAGCCACAATTGATCGGATCATGGAAACGTAGATTAAGAACACTCACCAGCAGAAGATCCAACTGTATCGATTTGTCGAAGCAAGCCAACGCCTTCACCAAGGCAAGTGGCTCACCAGGGACCAAGTTCAGCAGAAGTTTCCTCATCTCATGGAGGAACTCAATGCAATGGAGACCAGTGCTTCCTAAGGGGGGAGGAATGATCTAGGTGGATATTGGTGGCCACCCACCAATTCCACTTGGACCCCCAACACTATTTCTTTCAGTTTTTTTAGTTTCCTTAATTGTAGCAAAGTTTACTATTTTTAGTTTTTCGGGTCCTAAACTTCCGGAGCCATTTTGAGGCCCTAAACGACATTTTTTTGGCATCATTGTACCAATGATTTTTTGTCTAAAATTGTCTTTTCCGTCGTAGTCCTCAAATAGATCTTTCCAACGGGTTATCAGGCACGTCAAACGGAGATAATATGACCAAGTCGTGACCCCGGGAAGTTGGATATCCAACTCACCCCAATAGAGCCCATAAACTCTTGGTGTTACATCTCCTCAGATTAGGGTTTTAATTGTTTAGGTTTTGCTCTTATTGTTCAATAATAAAAGGCCCTTGAGCCTCATTGTAACACAATTCAAAGGCATGTAGCCACCACATCTCTTCTCAAAGATAAGCTACCATCGCCCAAGCTAGTCTTATTTCCATTATGTTTGTAAGAATATTTCAATATTTGATATTAATGAAATGAAGTGTTATTTCTACTGCATCTTTGTATTTATGGTTATATCTGTAATTTTTTGCGTTCCTGTTTAAATCCGAATCATAGACTCTTTTCCATAAGGACCCAAAATATCTTTGTTTCTGTAACTCCCGCGAGGTACTTTGTAGACCATAAGGAAACGAACTGCACTGCCTCTAGTAGTAATTCCTCGAGCTGAGGAAATTGACTATTCGCCATAAATTCCCATGCAACTAACACAATATATAGTAATAACCAAGCATAGTGGAACAACTTGGCTTAGGGGGTCTTGACCTAGGTTTGGAGTTAGTTGCGCCAACCAACAAATCCCTACATTACTGGCCCTTTTGGCAACAACTCGCGTAGTGCAGGCTGTAGTCTCACTCGAAGCAGTATGGGGGATGCAAGGACCAAGTTTCTAAATCCAGAGACTAGTCTGATTTCTTCCAGTGCCTGACATTTTCCTTTGCATAGATCGATACCCTCTTATGACACACTGCTGCAACTCTATCAAAATGGACTTCAGACTTTCGCGCAGGTAGACGATCGGTCTTTGTGGACCTTTAACAGTAAATCTATCTACTTACATGCATCAAAGAGTAGGTCTAAATTAGGGTTTGTGCATAACTACTTAAGTTATTAGTAAACATCAAAGAATGGATCAGAGTCTGCGCGAAAGTACTTAAACATGTATTATGTACATTATTAACAGTTATTCAAGAGAATCACGCAATATTTAACCAATATTTCATAAAACACATCATTCATTGACAACATATCTCATAAACATAAGTAAACAGAAATACACAAGAATTCTTCGGAAACTGTCTTTATTGATCTTCAATTTAGGATTATAGACTCAAAACTACCCTGTGCACACAGCTGCAGGGGTCCGCACACTCAGCTGCATAGTCTACCTAGGCCTCTGTGCACATAGCTGCAGGGCCTTTTCCCTTCTATCTGACCCACTTCTTCTCGCTATTAATTCTAAGACTACATTCGTTATTATCCAAGATATGTCTTAGTGTTGGGATGGGATCCCTTGGGTCAATTTTGGGGTTAAACTAACCCAAGTTTTGATACATTTTGTAATTAATGTAAAGCCTCCACGATTTTTGGATGCAGAGAACATAGATGATTAGGAGTCAAAGGGGTTTTAGCCCCTTATTTATGTAAAGTTTGAGTCAGTTTTGAGATCCACCCATGGTCCCCAGACCATGGGATTGTATGAAAAAGGCTATAAATAGGTGTGTCTTAGAGAGTCTAAGGCATATATATTGGGATGTAATGGACATATATAATAGAGGTAATAGCGAAGAGAAGTGGGTCACATAGGAGAGAAAGGATCTGCAGCTGAGTGCACAGAGGCCTGGGTGGAGTTTGCAGCTGAGTGCACAGACCCCTACAGCTGAGTGCATAGGGTAGTTTTGAGTCTGTATATCTAAATTGAAGATCAATAAAGACAGTTTCCAGAGAATTATTATGTATTTATGTTTATTGTTATTAATATTATATGTTGTCAATGAATGATGTGTCTATGGAATATTGATCTAATGATGTGTGATTCTCTTAAATAAGTCTTAATAAATGTATGCAATGCATGTTGAGTACTTTCGCGAAAACGCTAATGGATTATGTTATGTTTACCAAATAACTTAAGTAGATCTGTGTGAACACTAATTTAGGGTTATTCTCTAATGCGCATAAGTGGATAGACTGACTATTAAAGGTCCGTAAAGACCGATCGTAGACCTTCGTGAAGGTCTAAAGGCCATTTTGATGGAGTTACAACAGTGAACCCTAGGAGTGTATCGATCTCCATGAAGGCATATCTGAGGCACTAAAAGATATCACACTGATCTCTGGATGCAGAAACTTGGTTCCATCATCCCCCCATACTAATTTGGGTGAGACTACACCCTGCGCTATGCTGGTTGTTGCTAAAAAGGCCAGTAGCGTAGGGTTTTGTTGGTTGGCGCAACTAAATCTGAACCTAGGTCACGACCCCCTAAGCCAACAAATTGTTATCTGTTACAACTACGGAATGCCAGGGCACTATGTGTGAGAATGTCAGAATCAGACATGCCAATCATGTCAACACTGCAGCCAGTTTGACCAAACTATAGAGGAATTCCTAGTGCTGATAGCTAAAATTCAACGAAATAAAGTGCAACCTCAATAACCTGTGCAGAACTTATAGATGATGAGAGTTGAGCCCCGCGAGGAAGATCAAAACATGAATATAGTGCTAAGAAGAAGAATAATGATTAAAGATGATAAAGGTAAACATCTTGAAGAGGACGGATGGGTCTGTAAGGCCCCAAAGAAGGAAGTGGTTTTTGATCTGAATCGTGCGAAGTAATCATTTATGGAGGCCAATGAAAGCTTCGCTGAGGCATCCACCTCAGGAAGTCAGGACAAGGTGCAAGAAACCAATGCCCCTGCAAAAGTTGATCCCTTTATTCTTACTATATTTTTGGAAACCTACATAAAGATGCTACGCGATAGCAAAGCTGTGGAAGGCCTGCAAGAATTAATAAACAAATGCACCAACAAAGAGAAGGTCCCTTATGGACACCGCGTAGTCAGAAAAATTGGCAAGCATAAGGCACGAACAGGGTGCGAGATGAGGCTCACCATGCAGGTAGGTGATTATGAGATGGATCAAGTCATCTTGGATATGGGGTCCGATGGAAACGTTTTGACAAAACAAACATTGGAAAGGATGGGGAGACCTGCGCTATAGTGGTCTCTGATTCAACTCAGAATGGCGAACCAACAGAAAATCATCCCGATGGGATGATAATATGGAGTGACAGTTGATATAGAAGGTGAGAGCGTGATGGCTTTGAAGTTATAGAGATCATTGGTGACAGTAATACATACCCTGCACTCCTGGGAATTGACTGGGCCATTGATATGAATGGAGTCATCAATTTGAAGAAGAGGACAATGTCATTTGAGAGAAAATCGATTCAAGTTGTAGTGCCATTGGACCCTGCAGAAGGGGCGTGCTATACTAAACCAGTCCATGATTATGAAGAAAGTGAGGATGAATTGGATCAAATCTACAAATTAACAGCGCGGGATGTGGACTGGATCAACCCGATGGTAGATGGATGGATTGCATGGGACTGGAGAGTTCCTGCACCTCTGATTCATATGAAGAGTTGGAGCATTGGTAGAATCGGTTGCATGAAGTATCCATACTCCGATGCAATATGATGACAAAATCGTTGCGTTGTGTCTCGTAGGAGGTAAGGAACTTACCTTATTATGATGGTTTAACTAACGTAGATAAGTTTTTGGATGCATTTGAATGTGAATTCCCTAAGGATCACTGCTTCCAAGCATTGGATTTGGCACTATGCGCTACGCCCGCATGATGGTGGGGTACACACAAGGATAGCTTTGATGGATGGTGGGATTACAAAAGGATGTTGAGATTACGGTTTGGGTGACCTAACACTAGATTGATTAAGAAATATAGTGGGAAGGATGATCTGCGTGACCACTTAGAAAAATGGACTAAATCCTAGGGAACAGAGCCACAGCTGGAGTGGGTACGCACGTTTTTCCATAATTTGAATACAATTCCCATGAATTAGTACCTGGAAACGGAGCTCCGCCATGGCATCGCGGAGTGGGATATATTGAGGGAAGGGTTCTTATTGACCTTTAGCTTTAAGGATAGCTTCGCCAGCATCGATGAAGCCCTACAGGAGATTAAGGAAGTTATCTTGAGAACATCTCAAGAACCTATGGAGTGGATCCAACCAGACAGGAGCACCCAATTGCACCATGCGCTGGAATGCTATAATGTGACTGCTGAAGAGGAGGATGAAGATCCAAGAAACATTAATATTCCAAAGGTAGAAGGGCATTGAAAAGTCAAAGGCCCACAAATAAACAACCCGGACATCACCGCGTTGTTGAAGACAAAGCAAATAAAAATTGATACTGAAGCAGAACCCAAGCTTGCCAAGATTGGATATTATTGGGATGATGCTACTATGGATAAATTTGTTGAGTTACTCCGCGAATATAAGGATCAATTCCCTACCAAGTTTTTGGATTTGAAGGGCATAGTAGGAGATTTGGGCATTATGAATATTAATCTAAAAGCGGACTCGAAGCTTATTAAGAAGAGGTCGTATCACCTTAATCCTAAATACAAGGAAAAGTTTCACCTAGAGTTGGATAAGATGCTGGAAGCAGGGACCATAGAACCGGTTGAAGAATCTGATTGGGTGAGCCCGATGGTGGTTCAGGAGAAGAAACAAAAGGGTGAGATAAGGATTTGCATAGACTTGCAGAAGCTTAATGACGTGTGTGTCCACAACCCACTCCTAACGTTGTTTACCAATGAAGTATTAGACAATGTTGGAGGGCAAGAGGCCTACTTATTCACTGACGGGTTTTCGGGGTATCATCAGATTAAGATCGCACCTGAAGATAGGAGAAAAACGACCTTCGCAACAGAATGGGGTTGTTTTCTGTATAATGTGATGTTGTTTAGACACAAGAATGCGCCTACGATATTTTCTTGTGTAGTCATCGCAGTGGTCAATGATCCAGAGATGCAGCAGAAATATACTTCATTTCATTACTGTAAAATGTTGAAATATGCTTACAAACAAAAATGGAAATAAGCCAGCTAGGGCGATGGTAGCTTATCTCTGAGAAGAGATGTGGAGGCTACATGCCTCTGAACTGTATTACAATGAGGCTTGAAGGCCTATTTATTGTTGAGAAACAATGGAAAACCCTAAACATCCAAAAACCTAACCCTAGAAGATGAAACACAAAACTGTGGGCCTCGTTTGGGTAAGATGGTACATCAACTTCTCGGGGTCGTAACTTTGGCATACGATCTTCGTTTGATGCGCACATTATCTCGTTAGAAATATCTATCCGAGAATTAAACTTTGGCAAGAGAAACATCGGTCCATGGACCCATGTTGCTCCCAAATTTCCCAAAAGACGTCATTTAGGGCCTCAAAACGGCTCTGGAAGTTCAGGGCCCAAAAAGCTGCTAAAAATAGTAAATTGTGCTACAATTACAGAAACTAAAAAACTGAAAGAGACAGTTGTGGGGGTCTAAGTGGGATAGGTGGGTGGCCACCAACATCCACTTGGATCATTCCTCTCCCCTTAGGAAGAAATGGTCCCCATTGCATTGAGTTTCTCCATCTGCTGAACTTGGTCCCTAGTGAGTTGTTTTGCAATCTCGGATGTGTCCAGTAATGGTGGGAAGCTTGGTTAATGACGGTCCACATTGAACACTCGGTGCAAGTGAAAGAATGGAGGAATGTTGTGCTCCAAAGCATTGTTTCCCACGGCCTTGGTAATGCTGTAAGGACCATGTCGGAGTGGTCTGAGCTTCCGATGGGTTCTAGTAGGGCGTTCTTTCTGCCGATGCAACCAAAATTTGTTGCCCACCTGAAACTTGTGTGGTACCCCTGTGGGTGAGGAGAATTTTTTCCTGTGTTCTTTCATGACCGTATCCCTTTGCTGCTGCTGCTGCATGGAGGAACCCTTCATGGCGGTCATGGATGTGGCAACAATCTTCCCCTTACTTTGGGAGTGAACCAAACAAAAAATGAAATTCCTAGTCTGGGAGATGAGCTTGCTGCCTTTCTTGGCAGTGATTAAAGAGGTGGTGGTAGGTGGGGCTACCTTTGGTATCTTGTATAACGAATTACACAAAGAAATAATGACAGCACAAGGCCTTGACTCATACACAGCATGTCGCCTCCACAATTATGGCTGGCCTAATAGTACATCACAAACATCCATAGGTGTAACATCACATAATACCTCATCTGTGAAGGGTTTGATGTTGTAAGGAAGGCGACACTGCTGGCGAACTCATAGATCTTTTCCTTGGTGAAGCCACCCAATATTGTACAGCTATGGGTGTGGTGTAGTCAGTAGGCCCAACCGCTTCACGACCTCTGCCGAAATGAGGTTCTTTTGGCTCCCACTGTCAACAATGAATTGAAGCGGTGAACCCTTCACCCACATATGTGAGTGGAAAAGACGCTCCCCCTCCTTTGGGTCTTCAGACTCATTATCCTGGATCTTGGCGGTGGCAACAGTGGCGCTAGGCTCCACATCAATGATCTGCTTCCCTTTGCCATTCCCCTTGTCAGGTTCTAACTCAGGGTCGGAACATGCATCTAATTCTGAAGCCTTCAACTCGGCCACCAGCGACTGCTTGGTCTGACACTCACTTGTGTTGTGAGTAGGGCTCTTGTGGAACTCACACCACTTTCCTGTGTCCTTCTTTGACTTCATGGTGTTGTTCTTTTCTTGTGGCTTCAATAGGTTGTCTTGGTTCACCCTACCTTGGCTTTGTCCTTTGATCTTCGGATTCGCAGATCCAAAATCTCGCTTCTTCTGTTTGAACTTTTGCACGATTTTGATAGCGTATTAGTACGTCGTGCCGAGCAAGAAGATGTTGAGGAACTCCATCTCTTCTTGGATGAATCTATGTAGGCAACCATGGTATTTGAGTACTAGATGCAGCTCAGAATTTTTGATACCCAACTGTGTGTGAAGGGTATGAAAAATGTTTGTGAACTTCGGCACATCTTGGTCCCGTCCCTACCACAGCATGGTCCACTTTATGTATTTGTCCTCATAGCTTTTGGCAGGGTAGTATTGCTCCTTGAAGGAATCCTGGAAGGAATTCCAAGTGGGTGCAGCTGAGAACAGTGAGTCTGTACTTTCGTCCTTCTGCTCGCAGTAGGTTTCCCACTAGTCCTTGACACAGGGGGCTGCTTTGAGTATAGCAAAAATAATCTTTTCCTGACTGGAAAAATCATGAACAGAAAAATAACTCTCTAGCAGATTTAACCATTTATCTATGGCATCTGCATCTATCTGACCCTCGAATATGAGGATTTCAAAATTAAATTATACCTTAAATGGTGTGGTGTTTCTAGAGTAGCTGTTGGAAGTCGATGTGTCACCTCTGGGTATCCACTAAAGGATCTGGGAAAATTTGTCCATCATCGTGTTCCTTTGTCACTCGAGGGCTTCTTCGAGAAATATTTTGATAGGATCTCCTGCCCCCTCATCTTTCTTCTCATCCACCATGGGAGGCCGTCGGGATTTGTGGGGCGGGTCTTGCAAAAGTTCAACCAGTTCAAGCCCTAACTTCTTATATCCCGACCTCGTCGGGGACATGCAAAGAAAAACAGAGAAAAAGCAGACCGCTCTGATACCACTGATCCAGATTTAAACAGGAACACAAAAGATTACACAGATAACCGTAAACACAGAGATGCAGCAGAAATAATACTTCATTTCATTACTGTAAAATATTGAAATATGCTTACAAACAGAAATGGAAATAAGCCAGCTAGGGCGATGGTAGCTTATCTCTGAGAAGAGATGTGGCGGCTACATGCCCCTGAAATGTGTTACAATGAGGCTCGAAGGCCTATTTATTGTTGAGAAACAATGGAAAACCCTAAACATCTAAAAACCTAACCCTAGAAGATGAAATGCAAAACTGTGGGCCCCGTTTGGGTAAAATGGTACATCAACTTCACGGGGTCGTAACTTTGGCATACAATCTTCGTTTGACGCGCACATTATCTTGTTAGAAATATCTATCTAAGAACTACAAATTTGGGAAGAGAAACATTGGACCCTTGTATTTCCCATATTTCCCAAAAAACGTCGTTTAGGGCCTCAAAATGGCTCCGGAAGTTTAGGACCCAAAAAACTGCTAAAAATAGTAAATTGTGCTACAATTACGGAAACTGAAAAACTAAAAGAGATAGTAGTGGGGGTCCAAGTGGGATAAGTGGGTGGCCACTAACATCCACCTGGATCAGTCAAGGAGTTCATTCATAGGTTCCTAGAAGTATACTTTGATGATTGGACAATGTTCAGATTAGTGAAGCGCCATGTAGCAAGTCTGCGCCTAATGTTGGATATGTGTCACAGATACCAGATCGCGTTGAATTTGAAGAAATTCATATTCTGTGTTCCCTTTGGAATCTTGCTGGGTCACGTGGTGTGCAAGCAAGGGCTGATGGTGGACCCTGCAAAGACTACGGTGATAGTGAATCTGGAGGCCCCAAGCAATGTTAAGCAGTTGCGCATGATGCTAGGACATACAGGATATTACAAAAAAATTTATCAAAGCATATGCTCAAATTACTGCGCCAATGGAGAAACTGCTGAAGAAGGATGTTGAAATATGGCAAAAAGAATATTCCAAATTAATTTGTCCTTGAATTAAATTGTGAATTAAAATCGAATTTAGTCTTAATAGCTACTTGGAAATAATTAATTAATTTATTTTAAATTAATTAGTTAGAGAAATTCAAGTTATAAGTCTGTCTGAAGTCATGCAAGAGTTATCCCTTAAATTAAGGAGATAAGATTGAGTTATGTTTGAGTTGTAATTAGTTAACTCAATTTATTGAGTTAAGTCTAGTTAAATTAGTTCCAAAATATTTGAGGAACTAATAGTGATTTAATAGTCAGTTGATGCATTAATGCACTCAACTAGGGCTACTCCAGTTAACTGAAGATTCCCTCATCAGAAACTCATGCATGTCTATTCCGAGAAAGACTCAGTTGAGATTAATGTTCAATGATAGTGTACTATCAGTTGCATGTGTCTTCTCATGGAGAAAACTCATGCATGCAATCAAGGATTCATCCTTGAGGATTGCATAGTTTTGAAGGGTTTTTTTCCCACTTGGTAATAGGCTAATCATCCACAAGGAACAATGTAAGCATATAGGAGTTTGGAGGGCAGAGAGGAAGGCTAGAGAGAAGCCAATATTACCTGTGAGCATCTGTGAGGATTGTACTGAGAGTTGGCTAGCTGTGAGAGATAAGGCTTTGCATAATTCCTATGTATTTCCACCATGTACGATAATAGAAAAATGTGGGGTTTCTATCTGAGACTTTCCCTTAAGTATTTTGATGTGTATTGTGCCATTGATTCTTCTTCTTATGGTTATATTGTTCAACTCAATCTTTAAGCTTCCACAAATTGATAGTAGAAGTAGGTTGTAGTATTCTACTTTGACTTATATTGCATTATCAGGTTAACCTATCACAGATTTTCTACATGGTATCAGAGCTGTGGATAGTATACTGACAAGAGAATTCGAAGTTTGAAGTTCAGAGTTGCAGGTGCAAATCAAATTCATATCGTATTTCAAGATTGACCAATGGTGTTCTATGGCTTGAGACTCGAGTATGCCTTGGAAGGTAGCTCAAATTACATAGCATGGAAAGATAGAATGGAGGTTGTATTAGAACAAAATGGCTTGAAGGAATTCATTGATTAAGAAATCCCAAAGTCAGCTTCAACTAATGCACAAGAGTTAGTTGAGTGGAAGAAGTGTGTGGAGAAGGCGAGATGGATCATCCTTGAGGGAGTTCAAGACCATATTGTCTCGAGTCTCCATGGGAAGGATACTCCATTTTCAATGTGGAAGACATTGGAGGACCTGTGCCAGAATAGTAGCGACCAAAGGAAATTGGAACTCAAGGATAAGCTTCGAAGAATCAAGATGAAGAAGAGCGATACTATTTCCACATATCTAAACGAGCTCACCACCTACAGAGATGAGCTTGGTAGTGTGGGAGTAACTACTGTTGATGATGATATGGTCATCCTCTCTCTCCTTGACCTTCGAAAGAGTTGGAATAGTTACCAGGTCCCTATGAATGGAAGGGAGAAATTGCTGAATTGGGAACAACTGTGGTCAGATCTTATGCAGAAGGAGATCAGGAGGAGCACACGAGATGGTTCTTCATCCAAGAATGATGATGAAGAAAATATGGCCTTAGCACATAAGGAAAGGAAAGGGAAGGAGAAGGCTTCCCATTTCAAATCGAATTCTTCTCATGGAGGGAAGAAGGGTGACATGTCTAAAGTAAGATGCTTTAATTGTCATAAGATGGGACATTATACGACTAATTTCCCATCGAAGAAGTCCAAGAAAATATCCTCAAAAAGATAGGAAGGTGAGGCATTAGCTTCTCAGTTTGAAATGGACTTTACCCTCATCGCATGCATGGTGTCATCAATGATGGGCTGTGTTTGGTATCTTGACAGTGGAGCCTCATTCCACATGACCGGTGATAAAAATTTATTCAGTGCCTTGGAGGAGAAAGACCTCAAGATGCACATAGAGATGGGTGATGATGGAAGGTATAGTGTTTTAGTAGTGGGCATGATTGCTTTTCAGAGGGAGCATGGAGCTCCTCTCACCTTGATAGATGTGATGTATGTGCATGGGTTGAAGAAGAACTTGGTATCGGTCATGATGTTGGAGGACAAAGGCTATGATGCTATCTTCAGTACAGGAAAGGCATTCCTAAGACACATAGCCATAGGTCAGACCAAGAGGATAGGGATTTAGATGAAGAATCTCTATAAACTAGAGGTAGATGATTACGCAACATTGAGTACAAAAGTAGAATTGGTGCAAA
>APFE031284196.1:0-14670 GCA_000404065.3 Pinus taeda
AAATGCAGATAAAATATGTACAATAGAGTGTCAAGCTATTCCCAAGAGTCCAACCCTGAAAATGACTAAGAAAATACATAATATAGGCAAGCCAACCCATTCCCTTGCCTCTAGGGGCGAGCTCATCATCCTAGGAGCTGTTTCAACCAATTCTAAACAAAGCACTACAATCTAGGTAGTCAAAACAACTTGCCTCTATAAGGTAGGAAACCAATTCATTCATTAAATTTTCACCTTTTAGTGAATGAATCTTCTACAATAAGTAACTAAGTGTCAAAATAACATCATGTTTCATTAATTACATCAAGAGGAGTGAAAAAATCACATCACAAGTCAAAAATGGTCAAACTGGCTGCATTTCCTGAGCTAAAGATGAAAATTTTGCCAAAAAACCCTGTGCGCCGCGCGCCTAAGCCCTATGCACCACGTGCCTTTCAACCTATTTTTGGGGCACTTCCAGACATCCAAACAAATCTCACAATAGCTGGTTGGAAAGCCCTAGATGTCTGCTATCTAGCCCAAGTGGAATGTTGTAATTTGGAGCTCATTTGCCCCCTCAAAATGTCATTCTCTAGGAAGTACTTCCTGCCGGTGCAAAAGGTGGCAGAAAGGTGATTTTCATGGTGTTTTTGAGCCTTTTGGTCACCCATAACTTAATGAAATGCTTTGGAAATAGTTGAGCATGTATAATTCATCATGAAAAACCCAAAAATGTATAGTTTTCCTCCAGCAAGTGTCCCAATCTTAAGCGCGTGCGTCGATGTGCTACGCGTTGAGCCAAAAAACCTGTTTTTAGGACAAAATTTTCAAAATGACAAAAAATTGTCCGAATTTGCTCAAATTTGGAGTGAAGACCCTCTATCATGTATTGTGCCCCACCAATGAAGCCTCAGTCAAAATTTGGAGTGGATCGGGCTTTTTCTGCTGTTTTAGCGCTTTGCTCAATCGCCTGTTTAGGATCTTCATTGTTGCTTTGCAAACATGCATACGAGCCCAATAGTGAGTTTTCATATGACGAAGCATGTCCTTGTCTTTGTTTGCCTTCGCCAACAATTTCTCCAAATGAGTGTTCACCCGGATGAGCATAGACTCTCGATCAATCGGTGTCAAATCAACGGGTCTCTTTCGGGCCAATTCTCGATCTTCCTGGATTTGTCGCAGCTCATAAAGTGTATGTTCATCTTCTAGCTATTTTTTGCACTACTCCAAGTAGTTAATCACCCACTTAGCCATCTACAATTTATTTTACAGTGAGTCATTCTCAGCCCTTTGCTCTTGAATGATCTCCTTTAGCTCCAAGCTAGGAGAGCTCACATCAACATCAATGATATCTGTGTCCCGACCTCTTGAAGGACCCTCATCAAACATGGGCCTCTTGCCCCTATCCTGGATCTGTACCTGTGCTAAAGAAGAAGGCGAGGCCCCTTCCACATGATGTGGAGATAATACTCGCTATGCTGATGAAGTCAACGAGACCCCTTCCACCCCGGTGGAGATAGTACTCATCGTGTAGATGCAAATAAGGCCCTGTTGCCTCGCTGGTATGTCACATATGGAGGAGCACTTATATGCTCAGTCTCAGGAATGTCTAGTTGGTGTGAAGGTGCTCCCTCATCATGAACTATCTCGGGAGGTGGCTGTAGCACTGAGAAGTAGTCACGGGAGATGAAATCCTCCCAAGTAATGCCCTGTTGTGCCAACTGATGCATCACTATGATTTTGATCAATGCATAATGATATATGCTCTTATGCTGATGTTCTGGGCTCTTCCTTTGTACTAAAGTCACCATCCTCTCTATGTTGCGACACATGAAGAACGAAATGTTCATCATACGTACCCTCGTGAAATGCATCAACAAACGAACATGGTACGCATAGAGACGCGAGAATCTGCCCTCGCAACTGAAATATCGAATGATGAGTTTCATCAATGGTGCAAACTCATCCCTCAGGAATCTGAAAGGAAACACTATGCTCAAGTGTCTCATATACTCGGGTTTGATGTAAGGCTCATAGTAGAATCTGTTTAACACCTGGCGTTTGTTCCATTCCTCCCCTAAATTTGGTATCCCGGTGGCCTGAGCAATAATCTCTGGTGACAAGGTGAAATTCACTCCGGAAAGGTTTACATGACCGTCATGTAAATTTAGAACAAATAAACGGACTAGTTCCCGATGATGCTAAGTTTGTGAGATCATCTCACAATATTGGAAACATGATTGACGCCGAAAACAATCCATTGCAAGTGGGCAAGCTTGCAATTGAGCCAAAGAAGTAGGCTCCTCCCTGACATGCTGACCACTTTTGCCACCTTTGTGGTACCTCCATGGCACATTTGGCACATTTACCTCCGGTGTAGAATCACTGTCGTACTCCTGCTCATAGACTGACTCGGTCTCTGGCATGACTTTGAAAACAAGATAGCTAGAATATATATGCTGATGTATAAACTGTGTGCACAATTGACTGTAAACTGTTCTTTTGCTCTAAAAATGTTGTGACCAAGGGGACACAAATGCACAAGGAATATTAGGAAAGGGAAAACATAGGGAATTAGGGAATTTGGAAATAAAAACAAGGAAATTAGTGGAGGAAAGGGAAATGAAAATCTTGGATTTTAGGGTTTTGCGATGTTAGGTAGGGACAATGTATTTTGTAATAGAGATGAGGGACTAGGATTTGAGGGATTATAGTGTAGGATTAATGAGGGAATTATTGGGGAAAAATAATGGTGAATTTAGGAATGGGAAACAAAGGGAAATGGGGAAAAAATCACAACCTTGGTTACACTCTGTTTTTGAACCCTACAACAATTTTTTGCATTCAAACCCTACAACAATTTCATTGACGAAGGAGGGCTTTCCACTTGGATTTCTAAGGCAAACATATACATTAACCTTTCAAAAGTCAAGAACAAGTAATGGATATGAGCGTACCTACAAATTTGTGCGGAGAGAAGGTGATTTGATGCTTTTCCAAACAAATTTCGAGCTTAAAACCCAGTGCGCTGCACGTGTGTATTTTTACACTGTGGCTTTGTGCCCAGTGCGCCACATGCCCCTGATGCGCCACGCGCCTAGTCCAGTGCATCGTGCGCCCATGAAACTGCTCCAACTTCCTCTCAAATTCACAAATTCACTTTGAAATTATGTTCTTCACTCTTAGCATGCAAAATGAGTTGACAATGTAGTGAAATATCTTTATAAAGACTCCCTTTTGATTTTTGCTTGGTCCATAACCCATTTTGTAATGTTTTGTCGTTGACACTTTTTTAGGATTAATAGACTTCTGACCTTTTTGGTTTCCTCCTTAAATTTGGTTGAAATAATTATTTTCTTTGAAAATTTTTTGCAGGGATCGTTGTGATATGATCTGGAAAAGGAGACCAAGGCTGCGCCTGGACATTTCAAGAACTGAAATTTTTGAAAATTTATTACAAAAATGAGATGACAACTTATCTTCAAAATAGATTTTTGAAGAAAAGTCCTAATTTATCTGTATGATGATGAAAATTATTTAGGTAACCATCTATCGAGGACATCTCTCTAGCCTGCTCGTCTTCTTAGACTTTGCAAAACAAAATTGACTCAATCCTAGACCTAATGACCGAGAACTATTGTCATTACCTAGAAATTTGAAACAGGACTGTAAATGACCTTTCAAGACTTGTTTTTATGAATAGACCTGAACCAGCAGTGCTAAGCATGAGGGGAATGAGTGACAGAAACCATTCCGTCAGAGTTATGGCATGCCTAACGAAATGCAACTGATCAAAACGATGGGACACCTAAACATGAAATGCAAAAAAGAGCTTTGATCTCTGACGGAGGGATAACTAGACCGAATCTAACAAGAGGAGGACATGTGGCCACTTCTTGAGCATTCATGATGATGTCGAAGAAGGAAAACCAAGTGCAGCTATAGAAGGCGAATCCATAATGGCAAAAGAGGAACCTAACCGACCTAGGAATGAATGGCTAAAAGCCATGAATAGAGACAGAATACATAGTTTTTTAGTTAGTTTTTCAGTTAGGATAAACCCCACAGGAAGACTAAACACTGAGAGACAAAATTCAAAGAAGAAGGAAGTAAAGCAAAAGTAGAAAGAGACAGAGGGTCAAGTTGACTAGTGGTAGCATCGAGCACCAGAGGCTTGAGAGATTCAAGCCATCCCATAGAGGAATCTGTCTGGATTGAGCACCACATTTGGCTCTTTCCACTGTAGACCAGAATGTCACAGAGTTGGTAGGAAGAAGAAGATTCTGTGTACTCTAGTGGCTTGGGGGATCCAAGAACCACCCTGCCAAGCAAACCTACTTCAGGAGAACTCACATTGAGTCCTTGCATTGTAATTCTTTGCTTAAAGACACAATAAAACAAGGCCACCACTGAAAGATGGACCGAAGATGTAGCCCTGGAAAATAGGGTTAACTCCTTATTAAAATTCTTGTTTCCATGTGTTTGCTTACTGTATTTCTCTGCTATCTTTCAATTTAAATGTCTGTGTATTGGCAATCTCATCGATCCGTTGCTTAAATAACACAAAACACACACCATCACATGAGTCTATAATACCTTTGTTTAATAAATCTTCAACTGATGTCAATCATAGGGTGATTATCAGATCAAGAGGTATCATAGCATTAGGCTGTAAGTGTAGAAACGCTTATGTTGATTTAGCTGTGAATTCTCACTAAATCAAAGCTCAAGTTAGGAGAAGGAGATATGGTGGAAACTAATCCTGAAATTGGGAGAGTCTATTCTTGGAAGACAATGTCAGAGGAAGGTTCTATGGGGCCAGACCCTCAATTCATAGAAATTTTCCTAGCTATAAAGTCTATTGTAGAAGAAATGTATAGGGACTTTAGAAAGCACAAGGATGAAGGTTCATCAGGTTCTAAAAAAGATAAAGAAGAAGATGAGTCTCATTCCCATGACCACTCCAAAGGAAAGGGGAAAGAGGAAAGCTTTCTCACACCTCCTAATAGCCATGTGCATAATAAGAAAACATCTTTGATTAAACTAGATGTTAAATTTGTTTTTCCTATATACGATGGAGAGCTAAATGCTGAAAATTTGGAAAATTGGATTAGACAAATTGATGTGTATTGCATGGTACAGAACATAGACTCAGGCAAGAGTAAGATTCAGTTGGCAATCCTATGCCTAGGAGACACTACGTTGGTTTGGTGGGAAGGCAAAACCCAAGCTGATATGAAAAGACATGGCAAGACCATCTCTGTCTGGAGTGAATTTGTTGCTACAATCAAAATGTAGTTCTATCCATTGGCCTACATGCAACAAGCCATGATGAGTTGGCAAACTCTTCGACAGTTGAAAGGGCAATGTGTGCAAGGGTATACTCAAGAGTTCAAAAAGAGAGCGTTGATGTTGGGTATCTCATTAGACTCACCAGAGACTCTTTTGAAGCACATTGGTGGTCTACACAGCTACATGAGGCATACCATCATCATGTTTGATCCCACTAGTATAGATGAGGTATTTGTACAAGCTACTCATATAGAATCTAGAGGAAAGAATGGAAGTCCAGAAGTTGGGGGACCATCCCAACCCACTGTAAGCAAAAGCAAGGAGAAAAGAAAGCAAAAGTGGAAAGCAAGGAAGGCTAACACTGCACAAAAAGGCAAGGCTTCGTGCACTCACTATAAAAAGAAGGGGCATGATGATGAGCACTGTTGGATTCTAGTAATTCTGTTCAATCTGTTATTGATGAAGAACATGAGAGAAAAAGACATTTGCTTTTCCATATTCGAGTTATTTCCAAAAATCAAAAGATTGATACTTTGTTTGATAGTGGCTCACAAGTAAATCTAATTTCTGATGCAATTGTAAAGAAATTGGGATTAGCAACTACACCTCATAAGAAACCATAACCATTAGGATGGTTGAATGATAAAGCACAACTACAAGTGACTAGACAGTGCAAACTCAAGTTTTCTTTTGGGTCAGCATTTGTAGATGAGGTTGAGTTAGACATAATTTCATTGGATATATGTGGAATTGTTTTAGAAAGCCCTTACTTGTATGATAGAAAGGCTATTTTCTATAGAGCTGAGAACAAGTATCTACTTGTTAAAGATGGAATCGAATAATTTGTAAGAGCTCATAAGCTCAAGAATAATTATACTCTCATAAACTCAGGACAGATGAATAGAATGATAAATTCATGTAAATAGTTTTTTATTGACGGTTATAAAGGAAAAGAAACCTAATAAAACCAATGTATTTGAGGGCTGTAATGTTGATCAGCAAGCTGATATAGAAAATATTGTTTCAGAGTATGATTTCTTGTTTCAAGAACCTAAAGGTCTACCACCCAAAAAGGGAATAGTGCATGATATTATTTTGCAGCAAGATGTTCCATTACCTAACATTGGGATGTACAAGTTGTCTGCTTTAGAGAATGTTGAAATCAAGAAGCAGGTGCAGGAGTTGCTAGAGAAAGGGTTCATTAGGCCTAATACATCACCGCATGGGTCACCAATCATTTTGATGAGAAAGAAAGATGGCTCATGGAGAATGTGCATTGACTACCAAGCATTGAATAATATAACAATCAAAATTTGTTATCCCCTTCCTCAAATAGATGATCTTTTAGATCAATTAAAGGAAGCTGTTTATTTCACCAAGATGGATTTGCACAGTGGATACCATCAGGTTAGAGTTGCAAAGAAAAATGCATGGAAGACTACTTTCAAAACAAATCAGGGATTGTATGAATGGCTGGTTATGCCTTTTGGCTTAACTAATGCTCCTGCTGCTTTCATGATATTAATGAATGACATACTCAAACCTTTTCTTGATGATTTTGTTATTGTGTATCTAGATGACATTCTGATTTTTAGTAAAACGTGGGAAGAAAATTTAAAGCATGTTAAGCAGACATTAGATGTTTTGAAAAGAGAAAAACTTTATGTTAAACTCTCAAAATTTGAATTTGGCAAAACATCTCTAAACTACTTGGGTCATATGGTAGGGGGAGGTCAATTGAAAATAGATCCCTCTAAAGTGGTAGTCATTGTGAACTGGCCTAAACCCAGGTCTGCTACAGAAGTGAGAAGCTTCTTAGGAGCAGCACAATATTGGAGGAAGTTCATTTCTAACTTTTCCTCAATTGCAGCTCCCTTACATGCTTTAATAGGATTGAACAAGGTGTTTCAGTGTGGAGGAAAACATCAGAAAGCCTTCGACACCTTGATAGAAAAGATTAGTACGGCCCCTGTATTAGCACTGCTAGATCTGCAAATACCATTTGAGATCCAAACTGATGCTAGTGACTATGCCATGAGAGCAGTGTTAACACAGCACGGTAAACCCATATGTTATCATTCTGAGACTTTGAATCCTGCAGTAGTTAACGATCCTACATATGATAAAGAATTATATGCATTAGTTCAGGGTGTGAAAAAGTGGAAACATTACTTAATGGAAAAAGAGACAAGAATACATACTGATCATCAACCACTTCAATACCTACACTCCCAAACTAAGTTGCAGCAATCAAGACATTACAAATGGATGGGTTTTCTACAATAGTTTCATTTAGTCATCAGATATAGAAAGGGCATACATAACAAGGTTGCAGACATGTTATCTAGACCCATTATAAATGCATCTACCATACTTAAGCATAATTATGTGCTATATGAAAGATACATAGAACAATATGCTTAGGATGTGGACTTTAAAGATGTATATGCAACTTTGAGTCAGGGCAAAAGAGTAGAAGAATTGGACTATCATGTGAAGGACCAACTCTTATACCATTGTGGGAAACTCTGCATTCCACAAACTGAGAGGGTAAAGAAAATTAGGGAAGCACAGACTTCTC
Organism: Pinus taeda; assembly: GCA_000404065.3. NCBI lineage: Eukaryota > Viridiplantae > Streptophyta > Pinopsida > Pinales > Pinaceae > Pinus > Pinus taeda. The sequence continues at coordinate 7,853 of APFE031284196.1, forward strand.
TGATATTAGGTCACTTTGGCGTAAGTAAAACATTTGCACAACTCCAAACATTTTGCTATTGGTGGAAAATGAATGAGATAGTTTCTAGATATGTAAGAGGGTGTGCCATGTGTGCCAAAAGCAAGCCCAGCAATAGAAAACTAGGCTTGTACACTCCATTGCCAGTTCCTTCTCACCCTTGGGAAAGTGTTTCCATGGATTTTGTTGGAGGACTGCCCAAATCTAGGAAAGGTCATGATTATCTATATGTTATTGTGGATAGGTTCAGTAAACTTTGTATTTTGATACCTTTTAGTAAACATACTACAGTGAACAAACTACAAAATTGTTCTTTGAACATGTATGGGTTCATTTTGGATTACCCACTTCCATTATATTTGATCGAGACACCCGATTTGTGGGGAAGTTTTGGTTGAGTTTGTGGGAATTGATGGAAACCAAACTAAAGAAAAGCATAGCCTTTCATCCACAAACAAATGGCCAAACAAGAGAGGTTAACAGGACAGTGATCCAGTTACTGAGAGGATATTGCAGCAAACATCCTAATCTTTGGGATGAACATTTGTGTTATGTGCAACATGCTTACAATAGAGTCAAACACTCTTATACACAGAGATCTAATTTTGAGACCCGTTTCGGTTTCACACTGTTGGATACCTATACCAATAGGTTTCATATTTCATGATTGACAAATTCAAATTCCAAATATGCTCTGCTTTGCTGATACAAAGATCCCATATTTCCAAGGAAAGGCAAGGTGTGTACATGCCTTCATGTTTATTAAATTTTGATGGATGGTCCAACAGTCTAATCTGGATCATTCCATGTTTCAATTTTATGTTGTAGAATAGGGAAAGAAGTCTGTCCAAACTGTTTAATCTTGGCAGATCAATAGTTAGGCAAAGAAGCTAAGGTTCCCAACTACTTAATCTGGGGCCTTGGAAGCAATAAGGGTAGTATTAGATAGACAATCAAAAGAAAATCCAGTGAAAAAGAAAAGGCACATAAGGGTCTGCAAGTCCAAGAAGAAACAAAAAATGCTAGGCAAATAGATGGGTAGGTAGATGGGGTTGCAGAAGTGGTGTTCTGGTCAAACTGAATCAAGTTGGTCAATACAAGGAAAGAAACACAATGGAGCATGTCTAACTTCCCTTTTTCCTTTATTTATCACTCATTACTAATGTCCCTTCACCAGTTGTGGTTATGAAAGAATTCAAGGTTTTTATGTTGGTCCTGGTTGCCTCTAAAAGCCACATTTCTTGTGCAAAGTTCTTTTCATTTTGATCTACTCCCTAAGCTAAATTGTTTCCAAATAAACTTAGTGATATCACTCCTCACTCACCCTCTCCCTCCACATTAACCCTTAACTTCTATTATCTAACTCCCTATGTCACCCGTTCCCTACTATTATAACACCATGGTGTATAAACCCTAAAAATTCTATAAATATCCCCTCCTTGGCATTATAGCCATATGATTCACTACCAGGGAATCAAATTGACATCTGGTCAGTTTGAGAACCAAGCCTAGCCTCTTTCTTTTTTTTTCACCTTCAGAAACTCATCTACTTAGCCAACCCTTCACTTTGCCTAAGAAACCTTGAAAAAAAACCCTTTTGCACCCTTAGACCCGCTCAAAAGGCAAAATATATGGAAAGCCCCACTTTTTCTGCCTTATCCTAAGTCTGGGACCCATTTGCGCTTTTATGTATAAAAACCCACTTAGCCTAAGTTTTAAATACCATTCGCGTTTTTGCAAAATTTCATTGAAAAACCATAGTTCTCCGCCTTATCCTAAAGTTTTCGGCTATACATGACTTGATAAAGAAATACATTGGAAACCATGAAAATCATTGATATTTCTAAGGGCCCCGCCGGGCACAAATCCCGAGGAAAATAATATTCTAATACCTGCCTGACGTCGTATCATCCGCGCAGTTCAACGGCCCGTCGACCGTCTGATCAAGCACTTTTCATCCAACGGTTGACGCAGATATCATACCAGCCCCAACATCCGAAAGATATCGTCCGATATCTGTTAGACGCTGACGTCAGCCCTGGTCCACGCATCGCCCCCAAATCGCATCGGAGCCCCCTCTGATAGATTCCTCTCCGTATCAAAAGCGGTGCGATACGATACCGCTGTGGTTTCCGGTTTTTCGCCAAACTGCCTGCCTGTGTCAGCGTCGCGTCACTGCCTGCATCATCGCCGCGTCCGCAACCCCCGTCCACCATTGCTCCACCTGTCTGCCACCTCACCACCCCCGTGGACCACTCATAGGCCGCCACGTCACTTGATGACGTCATGCTGATGTCATCCGACCCTGACCCACCTGATGACGTCATGCTGACGTCACCCGAAAAAGGCGCGAATGTCCCAAAAAAAGCCATATTTTGTCAATTTTTCGCTTTTTTTGCACTTTTTGCAAAAATTGTTGTTGCGCCCTCTGCATGCATTTTACATATAAAATTGCACCAACCTGCTCAAATCGACCTGGAGACCTTCGGCGCGCCTACCCACCTGCATTCGTGACCCGGACCATCCATTTACCAGGTATTTATCCCTGCAAGTCTTCTCTAAGCCTGGTTTTTGTTTGCAATAGGTGAAAATTAACTCAAGACACCTGAAAATGCATAATTCACCGGTGAAATCCCTGCACCAAGTTCCCATTTGGAAATTGAACGGTCGAAATTCGATAGCCGAGCCTGTTTAAACAAAATTCTCATTAAAAACCTGCATTCTGCTCACGCAGTCGTGAACAGAAAACCTGGTACCTACACCTAATTATCAAGAAGGGTCTGCCAAAGACAAGTATTCACCTCCTCAAGTAACTGTTGGCAGTATTTCAATTGCTGCAAGCTTACCCTGTCATCCCTCATTTCTCAATTCACCTCTTCACCCAGGCAGTACTCTTTTTCTGTTGCCCAGTCTAGTAACATCAGTCTACATTCAAAACAGAGTTTAAGTAACCATGGAGACTCCAGTTGCACCTGTTGCCCTCAATGTTGCTCCTTTGAATGCCCCTCAGAGAGAATTGGAATGGCAGGATCTAGCAGACTTAGATTATCAAATCTCAGAGGACTCCTTAACACACAGCAAGTTCCACCTCCACCTGCTAAATGAGCTAAAGGCCAAGCATGAAGATAGGACAGATATATTGGGCATTTGGGATTCCTTCCTCCCAATCTTCAGGCTCCCTCAGGTCAACCAATTCCCTGACCTGATTCATCTGTGTGCCGTATGCTATGATCCCATTCAAAGAGTTGTGCTTGACCCTTCAGGCTCAGTTGTATTCTACATCACCCCTGAGGTCATTAGAGAGATACTGCAGTTTAAGACTGAGAAGAAATTGGTTGCCTTGTCTTTGTTGGATCTGATTAACAAAGGAGCTAGAATGCTGACAGATGCTCAGATCACAAAGCTGAACCAATTGTTTATTAACTCTGACACTGTGCAATACCCTCCTATTTTTGCTGGTTACCTCAACCAATTGGACGTAGACCTTGCAGATATGGTCAGTTCCATCTTGGGGTATAAATTAGTTGAGTATATTGATGAAACTGTACTAGTGATGATGACTATGTTTTCCCCTGGAAAAACTCCAATCTATTATGACTATGCCACCTACATATCAGATAAGATGCATGAGCAGTTTTTGAACCTGTCAAGAGAGAAGGTGTTCAGATACACCTCCTACATCTACCTCTTAATTCCATATTATCAGCATGAGAAATTCTCCTTCATTGTCAAAAGAATGGATGCACAAGGTAATCCAAGGTCGGTAGTGTACTGGAGCTCAGTTTTTCATTGCAGAGCCTACTCTCCATACACCTACTATGAGTTCATAGACCTCTTCATCCACCCAGCCATGTCTCTGTTCCTGTGCTCGCCTCCTCCAAGACTGACTGATGAGATGCAGAGAATCCTGCAGTTGTCCAAAGTGTACAGCATTGGGGATTGGTATTTTTACCAAAACCACACCGTTATCAAAAATATATGGTTGTGAGTTACCCCCATACAAACTGCCCAAGTATGTGCCCATGAGACTATTTGCCCTTGAATACTTCAGGCAATTTGGGAATGCTGATATGATACACTTCTCAGGCAAAGGCAAGAAGGCACAGCTCAAAGTGAAAAATCAATTGGGCCACCTTGTTTTGAACAAAAGGGAGGAAGGCTGGAAAGAAGCTGATAGAAAGCTAGAAGGCCTTGGCCTAAAGACTAGTTTCCTCTGGAAACCCTATGACCCCAATCACTCCATATCATTACGAAGGGTCAAATATAGGCTCTCTAGTTATGACCATGGAAGGTTGCCTCACATTGAAAAATATGCAAATCAACCAAAATGGAAAAGAGGAACACTAGAGGAACCTATCACGCAAGAAGAATTGAATGAGAGAGCAAGAAGAAATCTACTTAAGATGGCTGACTTAGAACTTCCTGCACAGGTATTCTCTCTGCCAAAGCCTCAAGCAGGAGAAGCTGCCTCATCCTCCAAAGCACATCAGGAGGTAGTCCAAACTACAAGACAAGCTCACAGCAAAGGCAAGGAAACAGAGATGGAACAAGAACAGGTACGGCAGGCACAGGTCCAGCAACCTCAACAGGTACAACAGCCACAAAAGGAGCAGCCAGGGCAAGGAGAACAGACAGCAGAGGCCCCAATGGTTACAGAGCATCAACCAAAACAAATGGCACCTCCCAGGCAAGACTCAAGAATTGATTCTTTTGTCCTCCAAACCCCACCAAGAGAGGACGTAAACAGGAAAAGGGACAGAGAGACTCCCCTTACTACCTCACCAACTCAAGGGGAGAAGAGGCAAAGGTTAAACCCTTTCTCTGAAGAAGAAATGCCAATAGGGCAGACTTCAGGTACAGGCCTGCCCAGCATGGAGGCCTCAGCCAGTTCCTTCCAACAAGAACAAGAGAGGGCAGCAGGAGGAGAAGTTAGCTCCTCAGGGCAACAGAGGGAAGGTGAGAAAAGCATCAAGCAGCAATTCAAGGACATCAAAAAGAGAAATGAACCCTTAAGGCTGCAATTATATAATCATTTATCAAAAATGGCTCCCACTAACCAGCAAAGACTCATGTCTGCATATGATGCACATGAGGGTAAAATGATAATGAGCCATTTTACACCAGCAGTGCAGCAACCACATTCAGCTACCGATTATATCAGGACCAACCTTGAGGTCCTGGCCAAGGACATCCACCCAATGGATCAAATTGAATTGCACAAACAAATGGGTGAGATGGTGTATGCCACTTTGGCAGGCAAGACCTTGGTAAACTATAGGCTACAAAATAGCCTGAATAACACCACTGCACAGCTTGAGCTGGAAAGGGCTTCCTCTCAAGCAAAGGACAACAGGATCAAATCTCTAGAGGAAATCATAATAGAGCTTGGACATGATCCTAAGGATGTCAAGGTAGTACAGGAGATTCTGAAGCTGAGGGATGCTGATATGGCAGCACTGAGGAAAATGATAAAAATCCTAGCAAGTCTTCATCCTCAAATAGAAGAGATTGCGTAGCTCAGACAAGACAAGGATGTAGCTGTTATGCTGGTTACATTATATAAAGAGCTCATCCACACACAAGAGAAGCTGCAGGAATTAGAGGCTACCCTTCAGGCAGCATTGCAGCAAAAGGAGGTAGGGAAAACTTCACAACCTCCTCCAGAAACAATTAATCTGGAGGAAGCTCCTCAAACCACTGCTCCTCCCAGTAAGTAGACACAACAAGCAGCACCGTCCACCTCAGCACCAACAACAGAGTAGGCCGAAAGCCTTGACATGCAGAAGTTGAGAACTGAGATTCAAGCCTTGGAGGCTCAAATGTCAGAGTTAAATCAGGCCAAAGACACTCTGGCTAAAATCAATGAGAAATATGACAAGTCCAAGCAGAATGTGGTTGAAAGAGAAAGAGAGGTAAAGGCTCTCAAAAAGAGAATAAATGAGCTAGAGAAGGAGCTCACACTGGACAAGGTGACATCTGAGCTCAAAAGGATCCTATGGGGCAATATTGGCCAGTCCATCACAGACAAGTGGGAGTACATTGAGGCCATTCATGAGCAAATGGTGCTCATTGGAAAGGCACACAGAGAAATCCAAAGGGCAAGGGCATCCCTAGGCAGCATGCCTGAGATTGCCAGCAGAATGATAAATGTACTCAATTACAGGACAAGCTCCCAGCTCATCAAAATGGGAATTTCCAACAATACTGAGACCATTTCAATGATCGAAAGGGTCCTGACACTAAGAAACCTAGTTCAGACCTTGGAAAGAAGAAGCCAGGATATGCAGGCAGATATCAATAAGTTCGAGGAAAGGTTCATGGCATTACAGAACAGAGGCCTTCCTAGCCTGACGGAGCCATCAGGAAAGCTACTCTCACATGAAAAATATGCCAAGAGAGTCAACACTTTTGCTGCCAATCAGATTTCAGAAACAACAAGCACATCAGCATAAACAGGGCTAGCAACAGGACAAACCCTTTTCAACAGGGTGGAGAGCTTATTCTTCATAATGAATGAAATCACTCACTTGTTTGATGAGCCTCCCCATTTTTACAAGTATACAGAGGCAGATGAGACCATGGGGTCAATTTTGAGGCATCAATTGCCTACACAAGAAGTCTGGAACAACTTGATACAATTACTTCTGAACCAAAGTCAGTAATTATGTTGTTTCTTTTTTGAAAATATTTAAATTTTCATACACATGAAGATAAGGACACATCAGCAAGTATGCAGAAAGAGGCTGAGCCAACTCAGCACAAATATTCGGCCACCACAGCAGCACTGGCAGTCACAGGTG